>JAVXUO010001787.1:5000-169768 GCA_033065855.1 Escallonia rubra | reverse complement strand
AACAAATATTAGAGAGTTAGTAATTAAAAAAAATTTAGCAAGACTAATGTAGTAATTAGCAAGAGTAGGGAGAAATTAGCAATTAGTAAATAACAAGAATACTATTTAGTAGTAATTAGCAAGAGTAGTAATTGGAGAGGAAAATAGTAGCAAAGCTTGTTGTGAGAGTAAGAAGAGAGTAAGAAGATTGGTGTGAAAAATTAGAGAGAAATTGTGTGAATTTATAGATTTTAGAAACTTCACAAAAGACCAAAATACCCCTACAAACTATCCGTTTATAGTTGTTGGGGAGGGTAAAAGTGTAAAGGAGTGAAAAATATTGGTTAGACTAAAATACCCCCCAAACTAGCCGTTATATAGCTGTTGGGGGGGTAAAAGTGGAATTTTGAAAAAGGGGTGGAAGAAAGGGGGGGAAAAGCTAGAGATTCAAAAAAAAGTGGGGCCAAACCGGGCCAAACCCGGGCCAGAAAATCCGGGCCGCAGCCCGGGCCAAACCGGGCCGGGCCGGGCCATTTTCATCAGATTTTTCGGCCTAGTCCAGGCCCAGGCCCTCTTTTTTCGGGCCGTTACTGTTCATGCAAGGGGCCGGGCCAGCCCGGGCCAAAACCGGGCCAAAACGGGCCGGCCCGCGGGCCGCCCGGCCCTAATGACAACTCTAAGAGTATGAGTCTGTCCATCTTACATCATATTGGACAAAGATGAAGCTAAGAACTGTTCGTAGCTTGAAATAGAGTAGTATTTATAGTGGGGTCTCTCATTTTTCCCATTACATATTTTCCCATATAATATCATAAGCATAATGATATTATATACCCAGGGGTAACTCCAGAATTATACCCAGGGTAACTTCATTACATATTTTCCCATTTTTGGTTATATAATATCATTGTGGGGTCTTCCCGCCTTCGGGGAGCACTGGAAGACCTGAAGCAGCAGTGAGCCGGTCACAAGGTCCGATGATAACATAAAAGTTAGAAACTAGCACAAGTGAGGTATCGTATTTGCATCTTTTAAATTTTCAAGTCGTACAGATCCAAAGAACTGTTCCAACGATGGAAAGCTGTAAATGTAGCACTCCTTTTGGGTTTCACTGATGAGATATAAAGCTGATATTTGATGAACCTCTGTAACCAATTACATAGAACAAAGAAAAACTCGGGTGGTGTGTAGGAATACATCAGTGCATGGACATGATAGTAGCAACATAAAGAGAAAAGAGCTTACACTAGTAGTTTCATTTTACTATTTGTTAAGTATGTTACAAAAAATATAGTGCAAGCAACCAAATGCATGCTCTTCACTAGGGTAAAAGTAGCACAAGAGCATGATCCAAAGTCCTACCAATAGCAATTCATGATTGTTGTTGTGCGTGTAACATACACATATCTGAATGTGGAGGAAGAAAAAAAAAAAGAGCAGATAAAGGTGGAAATAGAGAGAAAAACAAGACTTCATCTCTTTTTGTTGGCTTTAAGTCAAATGTGTTTGATATGAGCTAACTTTACATGCTATATATTGACTGTTTGTTAGCCTATATTTATTTTGCTCATGCTTCTACAGTTTTGTCTGATAATGCAGAATATGATTTGCTAAGGGAAAGCACTAAAAGCATTCCGTCAACTGAGAACTTATTTCAAAATAGGTGTAAAATACTTTTGGAAAAAATAATATTTTTTTCTAGGCCCGGGCATGGCCCAAGCCCAGCTCTAAATATTTGGCCTAGGGCCAGGGCTTGGACTGGGCCTAGATATCCTAGAAGTGGGCCTGGGCCCTACCCGGTTCCCCACCCCCTAAGCCCGGCCCAGCCCGTTTTGTCCATTGGCCCGCTGGGCCCAAATTGGGTCGGGTTTGATTGACATCTATTACCCCTTAATCTCTGCCGCCACCAACAGCGGAGAGAGACACCACAACTAACATCTTTTGTCACAGTTAATCATCCACCCATTATTGTTACCGCCGCCTTTACAATGACTACTCTCACATCGAAGTGACCACCCCCATGACCAACACAACAAACCGACGTCACCACACTAGCACTACCACCATGACCACCCTCACGTCCACAGCAGTTACACCTCTCACAGCGACAAATACCAACTTTAGTGTCGACACTTCCAAATCTCCCAACCATATAACCACCTCATCACCACCCTTGGTACCACAAGAGTTGCTCCTTTCACCACCATATAGGTTTATCTTACTCACTCAAATGCTACTATCAATATCCTTAAAAGCATTACTTTAACGCAAAATAATTCATCTCCTTATTCCTCAAAAAATTACTTAAAAAAAAGATTATTTCAACTTCCTAGTACACATTGAATTTATAATTTGGCAACTTATTTATCCCTACTTAGCATTTTACACTTTCTGCCGCCACCAAAAGCAAAGAGACACCACAACTAACAACTTTTGTCATAGTTAGTCATCGACCCATTACTGTCACCACCTCCTTTACCATGACTACTCTCGCATCGTAGTGAACACTCCCATGACAAGCACAACAAACCGACGTTGTCGCACCAGCAGCACCACCACCACCATGACCACCCCCACGCCCACAGCAGTTACACCTCTCACAACCACAATACAAACTTAAAGTGTCGCGACTTCCAAATCTCTCGACCATATAACCACCTCATCACCACCCTCGATACCACAAGAGTTGCCCCTTTCACCACCATATAGGTTTATCGTACTCGCTCAAATGCAACTATCAATATCCTTAAAAGCATTACTTTAACACAAAATATTTCATCTCCTTATTCTTCAAAAATTACTTTTAAAAAAATATATTATTTCAACTTCCCAGTACATACTGAATTTGTAGTTTAACCACTTATTTACCACTATGAAGCATTTTTACACTGATTTACTAATGTGTGGTACTTTTGAAAACTTGTTTTTAAACCACGATCTTATACTATATAGTGTGACTTCAAACCAGGATTTCTCATATTAGATATTTCTTTTGTTTATTTTATTTAAAAAACATGACTTAAAACTCCACTCTTATAGTCTAAAGTTATGGTAACCGCGTTTACCAAAAATACCATTCACTGGCAAATAAATTCCAACATAACATAAGTTAACAAGTTAATAAATTACAATATTCAGGTCAAGAACTCATTAGGCCGTATTAGATAAATTTGGTACATGCCAATTTACATTGTAGTCGATTTCCGGTGTAAAATGTATGCTTAGAAACCATGCAAAAAATTACAACTTAGAAGAAATACAGACTCTAAAAGATTTCCACTAATAGTAAGTTTGAAAATGAATCAAACAATATGAACTATAAGGACAACCTTCTACTATATGACATATATACAACCTTCCCTACACTCAATAGAAGAAAATTAATTCTACAATTTACAGGGGCTATATATTATATATAAAATAATTATATATATATCTATAGCAACTGTACGCTATCCACACTGGAGGCTGAGTGAGAGGCAGCAAGAAGGGCTGCTCCAATACCTGATCCATCTTCCATTACCTTGAGAATCACATGCTGGGCGACATCTTCCCCTAGGATTTCTCTGACTGCTTCGTCTAAGTACTCTCTGAACATGCCATAGCCTGTATACAAACCTCCTTCGATCGCCACGACGGTTCTCCTCATCTTACTTTGACTTCCGCCTTTGACTCTCGTGCTTGTGATCCCGCCACTCCCATCCCGACCAATCTTCTTCAAGATCCCCACGATACCAGCAGCTGCCAACCGGGCAGCCCTGCGGGTCACCACGTCACAAATCTTTACGACGAGCTTACGAACTTTTAAAGGGACATCAGAGATCTGAAAGGGCAACACCCACAAACAAACAAGAATGAGAATAGCCAGCAATGCAACCGAGTGGAGTTGCTGGATAACTAGAACAAGCATACACAAAGTGAGAAGCTGTCAACAGTACCTCAAGGGTATCTCTCAAAATCTTGGCTACTACCCTCAAGTCTGGGGAATCATCCTCGTGCATTTCAGCCATCAAGGGTGTCCTGTGTTGATCGTCAGAGAGGTCAATAAACAGCAAAAACAGTAAGAAGTAAAGCACAATTCATAAAAAAGCACATAATCACGCCTTAAAATTTTAGGGCAAACATGTAGCTGATCGACACCGATATCCAGTTTGTGTAGCTGAAATTGCCTAGCTTGCATTTATAAGCCAGAAGGTGATAAAAAACCTAATTTGCATGATAATGACTGAAAAATAACTCTCAAAAGATAACAATCCAACTACTAACAAGCCAAAACATTTAGTGACATGCAGGTAAGGTTATTCTCGTTATAAGTTAATAACCTTTCAAACCAATTTGCACTCGGGTTATAAGGCCTTCAGTTCAATCAGGAACAGTCCATGTAAACACATAATCAACTGCGCCAAAATACCTTCGAGCTCAAGATCCATTAACTCTTTTTTTTTTTTCGGGGTTACATGCACGGCAGTAGCATACATGATAAATGGTTAGAATTAGCTACATTATTAGATTCTGGACAAAAGCTGAAACATTTGTTCTTAACCATATCATTTCGTGGTGATGGCTATGGCTAAAGATGAGCTCTAAGCATCACCAACCACAAGGACAATGTTAAGTTGTTACCAAACAATATATCAGTTAATATCTACTTTTTGTTCACCTAAGCAGCAATTAAATCTGCTTCCTATGCCTGTGTCCGTATGTAATCTTTCATATTGTACCGTAGTATAATAGCAGTTGAAGACCAAGAGAATAGGACATTCCTAGTGTGCAGCACTTACAACTTGGACCTTCTGTGAAGCTCGGTCCTCTAAAGATAACTCATGCTAATATATATATACATGACGAGTCTCATAAATCTGTTTCTTGAACTCTATTGTCAAACGAACTTGAGAGCAATATTATAATCCCGGCTACCGAGCCACACATATACGTAGCTTGTTTTCAACTGTAAAAAAGAATTGACCAAGTTTCACGATTGCCTATCTTGTTTGTTTTGACCTCATTGCATCACCACATGCTGCAAATGTAATTAAATCCCAACATAAAAATCAACTTGAAAATGGTGAACTCAATGTAAACCCCCATATAGTTGGTATGCTTGTGTCGATGCATCTATGCGGGCTGGTGTGGAGGGGAGGGGCGGGAGAGAGGGAGAGAGAGAGAGAGAGAGAGAGAGAGGGAGAGAGAGAGAGAGAGGAGAACCTCAAAATAAAGCGTACGAATAGCTTAGAAGATGTAGGTCCAAAGATATCCGACTCCTGTGACATTCGTAGAATAACTCTTCTCACAATGTCGCCAAGATACATACCTGATATCATCTTCTCAAAACCCTGTAACAAGAGAAGTGTACGTGTTCAGTGCTATAATTACTGAGAAATAAAGAAAGATTGACAAGCTCCATGGGAACCAATTTTACCTGATCATTGGGGTTTGGACTATCAGCATCTAAATCAGTATCATACGACGTTCTTGGCAAATGAGAGGACCAAAAATTACCCCATTCCATGTTGACAACCTAAATGAACAACAAACATGTGCATTAAGGTATTAAAAAAAAAAGGCTTCCTCGTCCTAACAAAAGCTCCACATAAAGTAGTTAGAATTAAGGAAGAATACCATGCCTCCTGAAGTAGTAAGAAGGCCCTGACACTTTATAATCGCATCTGCCCTCTCTAAATAGCAAGCATTTGTACCGGTGCCAATTATAACTGCAGCAACTGTGTCTTCATCATGATAATGTCCAAGAGCCAATGTTCCAACACTGTCATTTATCTGCTTATAGAGGAAAAACGTTAGTAACAAACTCTTATAACCTCGGTTATATGCATGACATCATAAAGAAACACATGTATAATGCATGCACTCGGGATCACTCTGGGTAACTTTGTAGACTGATGTATAGAGAATAGAGGGACGTAGGTAAAGGAAAGGAATATCAGTGAAAAAGAGAAGATTTTTTCATGCTAACGGACACAAGGTCAAGCTATCTTTAAAATGCATCCTGATGCAATATCAAGCGTCTTTTAACAGTATTTGCACCTAAAACTAAAATGCGCAAAAAAATTTAAATATGTGTACCCTCAGACCTCAGTAAAACCATCTACGAGAAACCCAGAATGTCAGGTCCAAGTTGCTCAGGAATTAGTTAAAGAAATCCATCCCTTCGTTGCTTTACGGGGAAATGCAATCAAAATATCTCCGTAACTGAATAATTGATATGCTAGTGCAAAAATGATGTAACAAAATTTCTGCTCAAAGTAGTAAAATATAAACAAATTACCACCTATTTGCTGTGTATGCCAAGAGCACTTATCATAGCCCCAGATAATGAATAATTAAAGACCTTTGTGGCAATTCTGAGAATTTCGCACTACTCCAAGTCTCAGAAGATTACTTCTTAAGTTGCTAATTAGTGCTGTAAATGAACAGAGCTGTTTACGAACAGCTCGTCGTTCGGTTCACTAAAAGCTCGTTCGTGTTCGGTTACTTCGCAAACTTCGCAAATGAACAGAACACGAACATTTTAGGGCTCATTTAATGAACATTTTATTGTTTGTTTATTAATGTTCGCGAACATTAGAGCTCGTGTATTTTATATAAATAAAAAATATATGTATTAATATATCTAATTTTGTGAAACTATAAATAAGATTATGTCCAAACCCATTTAGTATCTAAGTTAAAGCTCAACATAATGGGATAAGGGGAATAAGATATCACCACATCCAAACAAGGAGGATCTTATTTGTCAGTATATTCCATCACACACATCAAAACAACTCAGAGTCCTCATGGAGAAGGTCCAAAAGCTCCATCACCGACGCCTCCGTCTCCCCATTATCGACGCCTCCTTCGCCCCGCCGTCGACACCATTATCTCGCCGTCGTCAAAGCTACATCACACTATTGTTGATGACTTCATCGGGGTCGATCTCTTGTTGTATGTTTTCCATTCTGCATCCCCTTCTTCCTTCAATGTTCTATAGATCGTTTTTTATTCATCAAAGGATTGGGTCAAAGATTGAGGATTTGAAAAAATTTAGGGATTTGGTTAGATATGATCATGAATACGGTTCGAGTTTTCGAACTCAAGTTTGGCTTGCATAGTTAAACCAGTAGAACGAGTCGCGGAGTCACAAACTCGAGCTGAGTTCGAATGTTGATATTTTGGCTCTTAGCGAACTCGAGCCGAGCTCGAACACACCAAAACTTAGAAACCGAGTTCGAACACGCCCATGCTCGGCTCAAACTCGGTTCATATACAGCCCTATAATGCTAAATGATTAGACCCTCATCTATGATCATTAGTTCCAAGAAAGCGTCGACAAATATAGTACGGAAAGAAGCGAGAACCTACTAGGCGCATAATATACCTAGCATCACTCTAAAATAGAACGGATGTCATGGTAAACCACTTCGTCAAAAGTAAAAAGGTAACATAGTTCTAGTGCAAGTCTGATTTTCCCTATAGGCACACACTTCTACAAGGTGAGAATTAAGATCTAATTGTTTTACTTTACTATAAGCAAAAAAACATGAAGAAATTCATTTATTACGGGATTCAAAATGTGGTGCACTTCTTGGCACCCTTCTTGAACTAAGCTGCTGTGATTGCAAGCCCTTTTAACAAAGAAATATTTGTTTACAGAAATCACCAATAGAAGCCGTAATTGCAATGAGGCAATATTACTAAAGAAATAATGTAAAAATCTTATGCTCACATTAGAACAAAGTGTTCACACAATCATATATATCATAACAGCCCAGAGGTGCCAGGGGAAAATTTTGTGCAGCAAAGTAAAATATACAAGAACAAAGTGTATTTATGTACAACTACATCAAAAACTTACAAGTACTGCTACCCGCATATCTAGCCCTCCCCTAGACATCGCGTCTGATAAACATTCAGAAACATCTCTACCAACCTGAAACGAAGATATCAACAAGTCAATAAGACATCAACAAATCAAAAGAATTTTGTCCTAAATTTTCAGTACCCTTCGTTATAACATAAGCTTTCAATGGAGACAGTTGACAACAGATGCACAGAAGATAGGTTCTAGAGGTGAGAAACCTATTAATTGTGTTGCACTTGCACACTAGCACGTGGTTGGCACTGTCAAATATACATGTTTAGCAGAAAGGCTTCACAGTTGTCGTCATGAAAGACAAAAGAAATTTCTACAAGCTTCATTTTTTTCTAAAAAAAACGCAGTAACCCCTTACTATAACAATACTAACTTTCACGTTGTTATAAGGTCTTCGGGCATTGAGAGATACATACTAATCGAAGGTTGACCAACTAACCATATCGTCAATGGCAAATCCTTTTGTCCATTTGATCAGAATTCCGGATGAAACGGACGTTTGTCTCACTGGAAATGAGAACGTGAAACCAAGTTCTCTTCTTTTGACTTGTGAAAGCTCAGAAATATTTTCTTCCTCTTCAACAAATTTCTTCAGTGAGGAAGCAATAAAATCAAAGAGCTCCTGCCAGCCAATAAAGACAATATCAATTTCCATAATGTAATAAGTAAAATCTTCAGATTCAGAGCAAGTAGTAGTAGAATATCTGACGTACAAACTCGGCCACCTCGCTTGTACTCGTCATTAGATGTTGGGGAATGGCTTGCCGGTCCACAGTATGTTCAAGATTGTCGGATCTTTGACCTCGTAACTGAACCCGCAGAACCCTAAAATTTGTACCTCCAAGATCGAGAGCATAGTATGTTCCTTTCTCACTCCTGAAGAAACAGTGTTGATCTTAAGTATAGCTGTACATGTATACAACAAAACAATTTAGACCGGAAAAGAAACTGACTTTTAAGTATTACTGCTCTTTGGTAGCAAATATTATGCTTGAGAACTCTACATTTTTAACCAAATATTCTGGAACCAACCTTTTGAACCACAACCAGGAGTTGATTACGTCGGGCACTACTTAACTAACTGAATAAATGTATAACTCTGAGAGGGCAATCAAGCATATATATTTAACACATCCACACAGACATAAAGATTGGAAGTGATAGGGAGGGAAATACACACTTCCCTTTTCATAGGCAATGATCAAATTTCAAGAACATCATGGAAATCATATGCACATTGTGTTTAGTAGTGGAGTGCTTAAAGGGTAATTAACGTATCCTACTAGTGGACCCCAAGGCTAAACTCTTCTAAACTACCTTATTTTTTGAGTAGTAAGTGTACCGTTATATATTAATTTCCAAAAAATTCTTCACTGAAAGATGCTTAAAGGTTCATTGACATAAAAAATTCCCCATTAAAGTTGCGATAGATTGATTCACCACAGTGCTGAATGTCAATATAGCATATCCCAACACCATCTAACTTCACCAATATTTCGGACAAACTCGTCAACATAAAAAAAAAGCAAAAAACAATAATGATAGGAAATAACACTTCAACAAAGTACCAAACAGAAATGATCACAATTGCACCCCAAAATATCATCAGAATCGATTAGAGTAAACTAGGGAAAACCGACCAAAAAACACAAATTTGCGGACAAATAACATCAAAAAATCAAGAAACAAAAACCAAAAAAAAAAAAAAGAGAAAAACCCATTTGACAAATGCACGCATGTAGTGGTACAAACATACCCATTAGGAAGATTGTCGACAAAAGTGAGTAGCATCTTGAGCTTACTGCCACCTTCGGAAGCCAATCCGGCGTGCATCTCCACGGCCATGGCGTCCACCACCTGCCTCAGCCTCCCAACCGCCGTCGCCGCCGCCTCCTCCAACTCCTCCAGCACCCTCACCACCCTCCTCCACCGCCTTCTGCTCCTCTCCCTGCCCGCCACCATCACCGCCGGGATCGCACACGTCACCACCGCACACCCCACCGCCACCCCCAGCGCCACCCTCCCCATCCCCACTCAACCACCGATCACTCCCCCCATAATAAACCAACTTTCCGCCTATACCCAGATGAGAGTTTCCCTCCCGCTTTCGAACGGCGTCTCTTTCTAAAATTTCCCGGCGGACGGTCGCCGGCGACGAGACGCAGGCAAGATGTTCGACGAAGGTCCAGATAGACACACACACACACACACGCGGAGAGAGAGAGAGAGAGAGAGAGGCGGTCTTCAGCACTTAGTGTTGGAAAGCGAACTGCTGGATACTTATATTGGTAATGAAAAGACGGATTTGGCCTTGGACGACTTGGGAATGCCGGATTTGTTACCTTCTTGTGCGTGATTTTGTTTTGACCGTTTTTGAAATGAAAAATGGCAAAGTTTGCCAGGTTGGATCCCCCCCCCAACTCAAAACTAGGCTGCTGGTTTCTCACAGGTGTGCGAAATTGACACTGGGATGGTCGATTATAACGGATTTGCCCTTGGCTTGGCTAATGGGCTAATGGCCCAACCAACCAAGGCTCTATCTAACCTTTAGGTTATGTGGAAGTTTGCTTAATTTGACCTCATGTTTATTGTTTTTGACTCGTTGATTGGGACTTTCTTTTTTATTTGAAATATTTTAAGACCCCAAGAATATCTTTTCATTATTATTATTATTATTATATATTATAGGCTTGACCGTAATCTCCCATGTGATTGTATTACCGTTATGCAATGTTGTGGTCAAAACAATATCTTATTTAATGCTTTTTTCAAATGTTACTTTAATGTGATGGAAAGAATATCCAACATCATACATGCATATCTATGATCTAACGGCTCTAGATGGTCCGAAATATCATAGAAGATCTTTTTACTACAGCAGGTGATGAACTAGGCATACATGAAGCGCCCCGCTAAATGTACTTTATCTAACATATCGTTCTGGGACTTTTGTTTATTTTTGCTTTGCCTTATATGGATATGCAAATAATTTTGAACATTTTTTCAGCTTGGAAAACGGAATATACGATAAAAATTCAGTAATTGATATAACATAATGTAATTAATAAATGAGATGATATGATCAATTGACCCCATGTTATCTCGGAATTCGTCCATCTCTAAGCATCCAAATGTTGGATGAGTTCTATAAACTTTTGTGAAATAAGACAATGCTGTTCCGCTTGAATTACGTTTTATTGATGAACACGCATGAAAATATCTCATGACGCATTACACAGTTTAACACGGAAAAAAAAACCAAAGTCAAATTTGTTGAATAGGAAGACCTAAAGCGAAGTGGGAAGAGTCTTGGTCAATTGTGTGTTATCGGAGTAGTTGCGATTACACCTCAACATTTGGAAGAGAAATTGCTTATTGGAGTTGATAATTGCTGTGAGAGTTGAAACTTGAGGTGTATCAGCTGGGTGAAGGAAATTTCACATGGACTGTATTTTAGGGGCGGTCATGGGCTATGTGATATGCAAGGTTGACTTTGGTTAACCTTTGTGATCACATATTAACATTTGAATGAGATTTTGCGCATACGAGTCCGAATATTGTATTCCACGTTTCAACTCATGCTTCTCGCACTTGTCAATAAAATATTTGAAAATCGTCAAACGACATTACCGGTTGCAAAATTGAAATGTATGTCAGTAAAAGTAAAACGCGATTTTTCTTTACTCTTTCGTTTGTTATCCATAACTTAACTTAAGAAGGTCAATCCCACTAGTTGGCATATACAAAATCCAGTTTAAGATATAAAAGTTTGATAACTTTTAGTCCAAAGTTTGACCAAATCGCTTCATTCTTTAGTAAGTTATTCATCTTTTAAGCGGGAAACTTCAACTTTGTGTAGTCTTAAAAAAAAAAGTCTATCCTCGTTACAAGTCTTAATTAATTATGAGAAGAGAGACTCGCAAAATTCTTACAATAAAAGATCAGTTATAATTTATCTTATACAGGATTTTACAAGTTTTAATTGGTTAACGAGACTAGAAACCCAACAAAATTTACGTACTTAAATATTATTCAGAATTTACCTCATATATATATATATATATAATATATATATAAAGGAACTGATTTGTTGATAACGCTAGTAACTTGATAGTGCTATTTGACCGTTCGCTACGTTGAATCTAGAAGCAAGCAGATCCGAGTAGTCATTCAGATTGACACGAGAAAAAGGTTGAAGCAAAGTAAATGGTTTGGTGAAATCCGGGAGGAATGAGTGGAGGGGAGACCCATGAGGAATTGAAGGGGAAAGCAGGGGACAAAACGGACAATAGAGATGAGTTGTTGTTGTAGGGCTCCCCCATTTGGTTCTCCTTTAATGAAAAAGGGCTACACACTTACTACTACTAAGTACATACAATATATTCAGAGACAGCGTCTGCAGGTTTGCACATACAAAGAAAGAAACGGCGACGGGGAATCAGGCCCCCCCCCCCCCCTCCCCCGTACATCTTTGCCAGCTGTGTCCCGCTCATTCCAGCTGCGTCCTCACCGCCGTACGGGTACCATTAGATTTTTTTTTTCTTGGGAGAATATACTCCTACTCTCTCTCCATCTATCTATTCTATTCTATTCTATTTTTTTTCTTCCTTAAAAGGAGAGACTTTTGCTTTTTTTGTGGCTTATTTCATGTGCCCCTCCATTTTTATTTTTGTTTGGGTACTTGAGATTTGAGAAAATGACACTTGCTTGCACCTTAATTTTGTTGCTAAGGATTTGTAAGTGTGTATCGCGTGATAATAAGGAAGTGCGAATCATGAAATGTAATGGGACTGTACGATGACCTTATGCTGAACTTGATTTTTTACTCTGCTCTGGAAAAAAAGGACAAAAAGACATGGGCAATAGTTATTTTAGGAAAATAAAGGAGGGCAAGTGCCACGGAGGCTCAGGTACGTAAAATGTTCGACTTAACCTATAAGCTTACTCCAATAAGTTTGTACTTGGTTCCATTCATGTATAGTATTCAACAAATTTTTCACGCTTGTTTAATGCGGGACTAACACTTGCAACCCTCCCCTCCCCACGTACGAATCCACCAACCATCGGAGCTCCCCTTCGAGTCTTGCTTTGCCAAGAGCCACTGACATGGGTGCATTGTTCAATCCGCCAATCATGGCCCTGATGCCATGATATGAAGATAACAGAGCCAAGTATCTAAATTTTAAGCCAATACAACTTCATTCCATCTAAGATTGGCGTCTAAACCATTAAAATATGTTCAATCGGTGAAACGGAACCAACCATTCCAGTCGATCACGAGCAGATTTAAAACACAATTAGCTATTTCTTTTTTTCTTCTTCTTTGAATCGAATGTTAGTTCTGTTTGGTACATTTTAAAACATTGACCATCCCGAACTGAAACTTCCCCAATGTATATGCACTTAGAAATATGTCAACCTTAACCCATCCCTAGTTACTATCTAGTAGATACATTACTTACTATTTAACCACCAACATGAATAGGTAAACCACACCCTACCTTTCGGGAAGGCTCTAAATAGTTTATGATTGTGAATACCATAATGTTTATGATCGTGAATACCATAATGTTCCAATAAGTGATGGATAGATCAAAACAAGTCTGGCTACTAGCCTAAATGGGTTAGTACTCAATACATCCAAACCACTCAACTCAAATTGTTGAATCTGTTACAAAATCGCTCTAGATAAATATGTATAAAACACAATAACCAAACAAGAGAACACAAGAGATATGAGAGAACTCAAATCCACTTTGCACAAATCAGATTTACAACGCTCCCTCACGTGTATCTCTCCTTTGTTTGCATACTCAAAGAATGATTATTCTCTCTTCTCTCTTGACCGTAAACACAATACAAGACAGCTTACATAAACTAGATATAAGCAGTGATCTTCTCTATACAATCAATGTTGGACAAGATGTCTTATATACTCAATGCCAAGTTACAATCTTTTTTGAATAACCAATGTGGGACATAAATATAAGACATATATCAACAGAAACCAAATAGTAGAACTACAATATGTTCTTTTTTCCTAATCAGTGATTGTTGGTTCAGTTTCGTATTCAACCTCCAAACAGAACGAAGTAAACTATGCTCACCCATAATTTCATCCATGGCCATATGCCTAACTTATCTTTCACACTTGCCCGAGGTCGGACAAGCACAACTTACACGTCTACATCCACTGTAAAAGGTATGGCATTTAGGATGCGCTTCCTTTTCATTTTTGGGTCCAATACTATTCTAGAAGGAGCTACATAATCATCTTTGAACAGTACTACACCGATCTTTTGCAATTCCAAATTAGTAATTAGGTCTTCAAAAGGACTTTCTGAAATGTTTAGGCTAGGGAAACAAAGGCACTGGTCTTACGTAATTTGCCTGCGGAAAAGTCAAATTAACGCCATATGGAGACGGTCCTACAATCCCATTCTTAATCTTTCAACGACGAATATGCCCAATTAAATTTCCATCTTGATCCAATGTTGACATCATCTTTATCGTGTTTATTGTTTCTAGAGCATTTGATCCCACCACTATTTTTCAGAACCCTGCTTCCTCGACCGGATGCCCTGCTTAGTATCCAAACGTTCAATGAATGACTATTTGCAATTCTCATGCAACTTTTAAAATCTAGCAACCAAAATTCCTCCGGTGCTCCTTGAAAATATCTATAATTTTGGCCAAGTCGAGGGAATCCATAGTCGATCCACCAACATTCAATTTGGTCCATACAATCTCAGGAGGAGACCAAATGAGGAGGACATATTCACGATCAGTGGCTTAACGGGTTATCCAATAAATTGTTTGCTTCCCCCGCCTGAAAGGTTATGATTCGACAATGGTTTGGGGCCTAGAACTCCATTACTCGTGGTAATTAGTTCCTCCGTGATGATTCTTGCCTTACACCGTGATGTTCTAGCACTATTTTGTGCAAGGGAATTCTGTAGTGGTGATTGAAGTTATCTTGGTGTTACTTTTTCGTATATCATTTGCTACGGTTTAAGTTGCTTTTACTAGTATGGTTTAATATAGTTTGTGGCATTTTAAAGCCAATACTATGCAATGTCAGAGAGCTCTGAGGTTCTTTTGGGTATTCTCGACCTTTGTAACTTATTTCTTTGTATTGAATGAAAATTTCTCCAAATCAAACGAAAATAGTTGTTATTACAATTTTATTCTTATTTGGAAACGTATTTAGAAAAGACATGATTATGTAGTTTTATCTATGTTGTATATGTATGGGGGTGGTTGTAGCTTCTCGTTAACTATTTTTTCTTGGTTGTCAGGTAGTGATAAGCCAACTCACATATGAGTGAAACCAATGGCATGCAGACCCTTTCCGCACGGCCTTGGAGATCAGCGAAAATTTCTTCAAGGCGTGAAAGAATTGACAGAGACTTTGAATTTAACTTTAAGGTCATAAGTTTCGATTTACATACTGACGGGTCATATAAAAATTACACTTCTAATTGCAGCAAATATATGAGTAAATTTGATAAAAGTGACCATAAATACAAACAAATGGATTTTTTTCGTTCTTTCACCTATACCGGTGTACATGGCCCTAAGCTGTGGCGAGGGGAAGGGGGCAGAGCAGTAGGCACATGCCAAGCCCTACCCTTTGGCAAGAAGTTGTTTTTGGTATTATGACTCTCATATTAATGATTTTATTACTTTTGTGTCCCAAGTTCTCTGTTTCTCAATCAGTGATCACAGCCAAACACGAAACCTCACCACCGCCCCACTATCGACCATAGCCCCACCGTTGACCACAGCCAAGCATGAAACCCACCACCACCACTACAACAACCAAATTCCTAACATCTGACCCGAATCCCCTTTCTCTCTCTACCCTCACTTTCTTTGGGCCAGATTTTCATGCCAAAATCAGAAATACAGCGGAGTATTGGGCTTCACAATCGACTCCGCTGCAACACCGTCATGCTAAAATTAGGGGTTCACAGTAGCCAAAGCAAGAGCTGTTTTGCTTCGATGATGGTGAAAATCTGCACATTTGTCCATGGATTTGTAATCGTGGCGCCGGAAGTGGGTATATGGGTCTTGGTGGCTGTTGCGGGAAAATTGGGTCAGGGTATAGGTGGTTACGGCAGAAGTATGATAGCAATGTTGGGTGGTGGTTGCAGGATAAGTGGGTAAAGAGGTGTTAGTGGTGGTTGAGACAAAACTGAGTATATGAGTGTTGGGTGGTGGTTGTGATAGAAGTGGGTTGAAGGTGTTAAGTGGTGGTTGCGGCATAAGTGGGATATGGGTGTTGGGTGGTGGTTGCGGTAAAAATGGGTATATGGGTGTTGGTGGTGGTTGCAGAAGAAATTGGTGAGGGGTGTTGGTGGTGGTTGCCGCAGAAATGGTACAGGGGTGTTGGGTGGTGGTTGCGCAGAAGTGAGTTGAGGGTGTTGTGGGGATCATGTAGGGGAGGATGAAGGTGAAGAAGATATATATTAGCACATGTCAATCCCTTATTGGCAAATGGCGATGACTTGGCGGTCATGGTGGTAAATAGCGCGAAGTGACAATTTTGCCCATAAGAGGTTGACGGGCGTCCAAGAATTTGGACTTTAGCCCGTCAATTGGTAAATTGCGCTCAAATTGAGAAACAGTAAGGTGAATTGAGCCAAAATTGAAATAGTGGGGTGAAACGCGCACCCGCCCCCATATTATAGGGTTTTATGTGCAAATGATCCTAATTTCTTTTCACTTTTGTCACTATAGGTCTACCACAAAACGTTTATTCCTTTTAGGAATAAACAGTCGATTTCTAACATTCAAAGTAGAGTGCAAATACAAAATATTTTCGTAACCTTCACAGGTGTTTTAATCAAACACGCGAAGACACCATCAAAACTATGGTGCCCACCTTAAACATGATTTCTAACTCAGCCACTGGCCCTAAGTTTCTACGAAGAAAATCTTGCAAAAGCACTAGTACCTAGATAACACTAAATGATCGAGGATCAATGGTCTCTCGACCATCTAAAATCGTTGAATATACCATAACATAAGAATCTTGCAAAACCATTAGTATTTAGATAATACGAAATATCAAATGATCAAACACCAATGATTTTTCAAACATCTAGAATCGTTGAACGTACTATAAAATAGTATCATGTCTTTTTTAGTCCCTCTTTCTCATTCCATTAGCTCGTTTATCTAACGGCTTTAAAGAATTCAAATCTCTCTTATTCAAAACCATGCAATATTTTCTCGCGTTAACACCGGGGTGGTGGGGGGCGGAATTCTTCGATCCGTACATCCCTTTCAAGGGGAGTGTGGATGGTTGGTTATCAAGGGAATGAACGATGAAGTGAATGGAAAGAGTCTACTCAGACAATGATTGAGACAAACAAATAAACGAGGGAGGGCCTTTTTTTAATTTGGAAAGCTTTGGTTGGTCTCACACCAAGAATCTCATAAAACATTTGGGTGGTCCCATTTCACGAGACGAGTGTTCGTAAAGCACCCAAGTTTAAAGACCTTCACCTTTAATATGAATGGAGTCTGTGAGCTGCAGCCGCCGGTGGCTGATGCTGACCCAATTTAGCGAATTTGTTATATTTGTAATCTGCACTATTATACAAGAATATCTTTATGCTGAAACTTATTTTAAAATTTTAACTATATTTTTACATAATATATTAAGTTCAAATTATAAAAAACTTAACCAAATTCGCTGTTAAAAATATCTTGACATATAAGTAGGTAACCGATCTACCATTATTACAGTTGAAACTTCTTCATCGTCCCCGTAATTACAATCACTCCATCCAAAATTCCAACCGTCAACATTGTTTGCTCTACTTCTATTACTCCTTCCTTGTGGGTTTTAATTTTCATGATGAACCTATTTCCTTTTTTTTATGTGCATTTTGCTCCGTATCACTTAAATTTGCCTATGGTTTTTCTTTAATTGCAAATTGCGTAGTGTTAAAACAATTATTATTAACTGCAAATGTAAGGGTAGTTCTGCCTAAAAGTGGTAATTCAGGCGCTTTGATTTACCTAAACGTTTTTTGACAACGTTGCATGTTATATAAAATATATTAAAGTAGAGCACCTTTTTGCTATTTTTTTTTTGAACTTCTAAGTATACGCCTTCACAATATACTAAGTTCGAATTAAAGAAAATTTTCTAATGATCATTGTCGGTAATTCTTAACATATACTCTCTTCGTTCCAAAAAAAAGTTGATCATATTCTCTTTTTGGACTGTTAAAAAAAAAATTTGATCACTTTTTAAATTAAGAAAGACTCTGTAGGTATTTTTTCATGTTTACCCTTCTTATATTTTTTTCATTCTATTTTTCACTTCATATTTAATCCTCCACCAACTCATTTTCTCTCTCTTAACCCACTTTGCGGATCCTCCCTCCCCCCTATCGAGATAAAATGAGAAACACACAATATATGACTTATATCCTTAATATGCTTATGCCAAGGCAAAATTGAGCAATTTTTTTGGAACTGGGGGAGTTATGGATAACAGCTCCACCCAAGTACAACTGAACTTACTCACTGTTCTCATTATTACGATCACTCTCTCCAAGTATTCAAGTGTCAATATTTTCACTCCATTTCTATAGCTCCATCTTTTATGAGTCTCCATTTTCATGATCGGCTTATTCCCTTCTTTATGTACGTTATATTATTGGTGTCACTTAAATGTAGATATGATTTTCTTTACTTGCAAACGCATTGCGCTCGTGTGCCGACAGTCCCAAATATAGATATTATTGTCCTCCTTGTTGGCTCTTATGCGCGCACATTTCTTTGTGATACTTTGACTAACATTTCACGTGGTAGAACTTTGAAACATACAATCTCCAAAAGGTCAATCTTTGGTGGTTAATTAAGTGTTAACACTCTCAGGTTGGTGAACAACTTACTAACTAACAAATTTTCAACTAGTGAGCTGTACAAATTCATACTTTTTACATCGCGTAACATACGAATTTGCGATACTGTTATACCTAGAGATATTTTTTCTTTATTAAATTACTAGAATTGCATACATGTTAATTGTAGACATCGTGACGTGACAACAATGGATAAAAAATTTAAAATTACGAAAAAAAGAAATAGTTTAGGACCACTTTGACAATCCACCCAATTATTAAATGTCGCTAAATGACCCATGACTCATGAGTCATGATCAACAATAATAATACTATATTCTAATTGCAGCCAACGTGCCTTAATTCCTAAATAGGTGAAGTGGCTTGACCTTGGTTGCCTATATTAATATTCAAAGACTGAATGCATACAGCCGATGTTAAAGCCTATAGGGACTCTGTAATGTGTCATGATCAAGCAAGTCCTAATCATCATAGCTCTAAAGTGGCAATATAGAATAAATAAATCATCTTGGCTGCTGTCACCTTTTAGGTTTGTGGCTTTTGTCCAATGGCCAAACTCAAACACTCACCACCAAACGCGTAGGTTAACTGGTAGAAAATTATTTCAACTTTAATTAGAAGTCTCGGTTCCGATTCCTGAGAATACAGCTGCGTTAAAACTTGGTAGGAAGATCTTCACCGCCCATGTGATCCTACCCGGCTCGAACTCGGATTAGTCGGCTCCCAATGTGGTGTCTGAATATCGGGTGGTCTAACAAACAAACAAAAAAACTCAAACTTTGGCTGTCCCGAATTATATTTCTATTTTTTTAAAAAAGGAGTTATTGTTGAATTGTTCTTGAACTCAAGAATAAGAAAGTAGATATGTCATTGTTGTGGTTGGTATTGATTTCATTATTAGTGACTATTTATACTTTATTTGTAACGATCCGATCACGGTTTTACCACACGGTGATGTCTCTCTTAAAAGAACTAGTCAATAAGTACTTTTAAGATCACATACAAAGTCTTATAAGTGCAATTCACAATCTCCCCTTCTTATGTCTTAACATTCTCGCTAAGGCTTGACAACACATGGCCTAGAATCTTCTTATTTAACCAATGTAAAATATATTCAGCTCACTGTTTGACGCCCCAAGCATTCTCTTGATATATACCCCGACTTGCCTTCTTTTTTCCTAACTATTGGCAACCTGACTAAATAGGCCAGCCCGCGAACTTTCGAAAGTCGGCTTTGATACCATTTATCACAACCTGATAACGACTCTACCACTGAGTAATGCTTCCTTCAAAAGGATTAGCCAAGCAAGTACTTCTCATATCATAAGTAATAAAATATAAGCACAATTTTTACTAACTCACATCTTACTAAACAAGACAGCTTCAAATGCACGCCCTACTAAATAAATCATCAAGTCGTTGGTTGCTGTCAACATTTAGGTTTGTGGTTTCTGTCCAATGGCCAAACACATACCCCATATAGGCTGTCCCGAATTATCATTCCATTTTCTTAAAGGAGTTCTCGGAGAATTGTTCTTGAACTTAAGAATAAGAAATTAAAGCACGTATGTCATTATTGTTATCGTTGATATCGATTTCCTTTTTAAGGTCTCTTCATAGTTTTGTGTTCTTTCTCATTCAGCAATTTGATGCACGAGACTCTTGTCATTGAGGAAAGAGATCCCAAGGGCGTACAACAAAGATTTCAAATCGATATTTTTATTTTCTATTATGGCCTTTAATATCTCAACCTAATATTTTTTTGAAAACCCAATACCATTTAATAGTGTTTTCCTAATCACCTCTGATTCTTCATGACTTACAATTCTAAAAAGTTTCATGTACTGTTTTTAAATTATAAAAAGTATCCTATATGTCAAACCAACAAATTATTTCCCAAATAATAATAATAATAAAGCTCATGGCTCAAGATAAAGGCTTACTTTGACAACTTGCATATTTTTTTCCATGTGATTACGCAGTACGGTATATCCATCTCAAACTAGACTAGCTTACAATGGAAATTAGGAGCTTTACATAGAGAACAAATTTAATGCATACTTCTTGACCAAATTTGACTACTAAATTGAGAAACCGTGCAAGTTGTGTTGCTCCTTTTTTTGTTGAGATATTCTTATTGAACCAGAAAAATAGTTTGAGGGGAGGAGGAGAGGCAAAACGTAGGCCAACGGTTAAGGGGTTTACAGCGGATAACATGCAATTTCACATAAAAATGCGTAACATCATCGAGTAGAAAGGGACAAGAGACAGGGCAACCTTGCACTGATAGGGGAGTAGAATGCTTTAGAATTGTGGTTGTTGCAAAGTTAGGAGCCCTTGTTACAGTCGAACTGTGTTCAACTCCTTCAATTCCTTCAAGGACATATTTTTTGGTAGAAACCTTCAAGGACATATGCTAAGGCACATGGTTCAGTCGAGACAGGGCCAAATCTAGGGCATTTCTCGTTCTTCTCAAATCATGGGCCAATTGAACAAGGGAGTCACATCCTTCCTATGTCATTAGTGCGACACTTAAAATCATCTAAGCCTTGCTCTAAGGATATCTCCCATCCTAAAATGGCTCCTTTTACTAAGGTGGGTCAATTGTGGGTGCTATAACCCCCGAGGCTTCTTCTTGGAATTTGGTGTTGTCTTCGTGCTCCGCCTTGACTTAATTAACCATCCTTAATGTTCACGGGGAGTTCTTATATTGACCCACGTGATCATTTCAAAACCGACATCAATATTTATCCCCTTGCACATCTTTAACATGTGATCATAGTAAAAAGACATGCAATTACTGTGTCGTCGTACCATTATTGACTTGTAATTGCGGTAAAAGCGAGCGCCAGGTCTCTTCATTGGTCGCAACATTCGCGTATTCCCATGGCCTTTTATTCTGTGGCACCTGATGCATTTTCTTTCTTAAACGTATACATCCTATGGTGGCGTTTGGTCTTCGCAAGTTCACGAGGATTATCAATTTCCACTTTTCCCATTGTCGTTCAAAATTTTAAACTTCTTTCAACTCCGCCAAACTTTTAGTCTGTCTTTTCGTGTTCTTTCTCTTCTATTAAATTCATTAAAATGCTGAAGAGATACTTATATCATCGTCAAAGCAAAAGAAGTCTGTAGCTCAAGCAGTGGAAGCCAAGAATTAAAGCTCTTCTGAGGCATAGACAAAATTGTGCCATAGGCTGATGTTGCAGGATATGGAAGAGTTTGGGCGTTGAATTTATAGCAGATTCCCTTCATGGGAATTGTTGTTAGAAATAACGATGATTGAAATTAGGGGTGGAATATGTTGTTGGTGTGATAAGCTAGATGTGCCGGTGATTATTGATTTTCGATCTCCATAGTGATACTAGTGGGTTTTTTAGGCTGAGTGTGGTGGGTTGGGTGGTTGGTGATGGTTTGGTGGTTTTTTAGGGTGATTGTGGTGGGTTGGGTGGTTGGTGGTTGGTGATGCGGTGGTGGGATGATGGTGGTGGTGGTGGTAAGAATGTGAACAACGTTGCCCCTGAGAAAAGTCATGTGAAATATGAGGACAAATGTCCATACATTTGATTTTGATTATTTTGGGCTTAGTTGCTGAAAACTTAAAACGTTAGGTTTTAATTGTCCTAAATAAAAGGTCAGAATTTCATGTGCCAAAAGCTACAACCTCGAGGCGTTTTTTGCAGTTTAGCCATTTTAAAAAATTCCATATTTAGTAGGTCACAACGAGGGTAAGTGTGCATTTGTTGGCTACCAAATGCGGGAAGTCATGAGCTTGAAACCCAAATACAAAATCTCTACACATTAACCAACCTTATAACATGTGATGGCAAAAGCATTATGCTATACGGTCATCTTTTTTTTATTTAGACTAGTTATTGTCTCTTATCATCTTTCTTTGTAACGCTTCCTCGTATCCGGGTTTTGTTCTCTTTTTTTTTTCTTTTTTTATTTTGCAATAAACTATCAAGGAAAAATTGCATTTTGACCCTCTATACTAAAATTAATGTGCGATCTGGTCTCCTCTTCTTGAAAAATGTGTACTAAACCTACCCTTTCTCTCAAAAGTTGTTCACATTGACCAAAGCCGTTATAGAATGGTTGAAAAAGCATCAGTACCCTCAGAAGATCCTATTGTTATAAAACTTTCATTTTTTTTTTTCAAACTTTCTCTTTAATATTTAACTGTTACTTTATTGACACTCATGGTATTTTCTCTTCAATTAAAATTAGAAAATTACGCTTTAAAGAAAATTTAGTTTAAATAGTAGAAGTGCACCATAGGAAATATATTACATAATTCGATCTTAAGACCCGTACACAATGAAGAACAAATTGGCTACAAAAGCCAAGGGTAGTTTTCTTAATTTTTACTTTTAAGTTTGGAAATTGAAAAGGTGGGTGATTATTACTCATGTCATATTCCAATTTCTCTTCATTTGTATTAACGTATCAACACCTCTTTCGCTATTATCCACCCCACAACCATAGCCGCCACCACGACTATATATATAACCACCTCAATAGCAAACCCCACCACCGTCATTGACCTCTACCACCATAGCCGCCACATCTTAGTTAGGGGTGAGCACTGTTCGGTTTGGAGGTCAAACCGCAAACCAAATCGTTATCTCTCGGTTTGAAAAATCTTGAACCAAACACCCTCCATTTGGATGATTCGGTCTAGTCCGTTTAAACGGATTGATTTTGTCGGTTTGGATTGATTTATGACCATTTAAAAAAATTGTCGATTTGGATCGAATCGAACCGAGGTTAAATTTGAAAAACGTAAAACTGAACCATTAAGATCTTTAAACGGTTCAGATTTGATTGATTTGGTTTGAGCGGTTCGGTCTGTTTGAACGGTTTGGTACTCACTTCTATTCCCACCGATCAATCACCACAACACATCCCAAGAATCAACCCTCACCACATCTCGCCCACCATCGCCCAACAGGAAACTGCATAACCACCACATCGCCGCACCTAGCACCACGTACACCACGACACGAACCACCTTTGAGCACCAATTACCCACCCACTACCACCCACCGCCACGATCCACCCCTCAACCTAACCCAACAGAAGTGGCTTACCTTTTATTGCAAACCGATTAAAAAGTGTGGCTCATCTTTTAACTACATTAAACATCAGGTGCATTCGTATAATGAAACGACAAGGACAAAACTATCTCTTCCAATAAAATTTCATATGTTCCGCCCGCACGCCGGTGATTTGGACGTTTTTAGTCCAAGTGCATAATTTTCGAGAGCGAAGTTAACTTTAGCACACATTTTTTGACGCGAGATCGCATATTAATGCAAGTAACCAAACTTATAAGAAAACGATAGAAGGAAAAGAAAGGGATATTTCACTGCTCAATCAATTCAGAAAAATCTGTCGAGGATTTGAGGAAGTAGTGATGTATTTGATTAAGTTTGTGATAAAGTTGACAAGGACGGGGGCTTTTAGGTGACATGACCATACAGAGGCATTATAAGGAAGGAGAGGAGCTTTTTGCAATTCAGTCAAGAGGAAGATCTTGCAACCTGTATTGTCCTTAATCACTTTAAAGATTGTGTGCCTCCCGGCTTGCCTTTCCTAAGATTTTGGGCCCCATCGCCCAGCTCTTCCATTTAAAGTTTCAACTTGATTAGAGCTTGCATCCGGATTGCACTATAAAAAGAAATTTTGACATCACATGTCAATTTTAGAAAAAAAAACAATGTCCGTAGAAGATCATTTTCTACTTGTCCAAAAGTCAAACTAAGATAACGTTTGAAAAATATTTGATTTTTTTATTTTTTTCCCAATTTTGTAAACTGGGGAAAAAAAATATCTGCTTGACACACAATTTTGGTTTTTTTTTTTCATTGCATCGTGGAGCACTTCGAGACCTCAACCGAGCACTCAAAACCAACCAAGTCAAGAGAAAAATCTGCCATCCGTTTCTCACTTATTTTCTAGATTAGTATAGTAGTCAGAGAGTTTTAAAGTAGATTTTCCCTTCTCACGACCAGATTTTGATTTGCAATGAAAATCAGATAAAAATTGGAAAAGAGTTCTCTCGCCAGAAGAAATTAGCTATAGGACCAGATGTCTAACTGAAATACAAATTCTCTTAGGTTTAGACTTCTATTTCAAATAGAGTTCTAAAATAATTAGAAGAGTTGGTCAAGAGAAATTATAAAAGCAATCAATTAGAAGAAGTTATGTTGAACTGGGTCTCTAAGAAATATAGACGGGGATTCAAATCGCTCTCTTAGGGTCGATTAGAACTATGTGATTTTGATCCCAGTTAATCCGGTCTGTACGCAAGTTACTAGACCCTTAATGTTGAGTTCAAACCAAACTTATGATTAGTTTATGGTTTATTCTTTTCTTTATTGCACATTAATCATTTGATTGGGTTACAAATAAAAAATCACCTAAAAACAAATTAGAGACTATTAGGGTACAACGAGGTGCCGAACAGACTTCCGTTGTATCATTTAGTCTCCAAACTCAAATCTTCGTTTATGTGTGACCAAAGGGTTTAATTGAAAATTTAGAGCCAAATATAACATTTTCTTGTTTTTTTTTTCTTCATATTACGTCTTAATAAATAGTTAATTAACCGTAACAATGAGGTGACGGCTCGAATTAAACATGTTTCAGTCTAATTTTCGAAAACGATTCGCTATAGCTGTCTTATTCCATTATGCTAATCTTTTAAGGCCTAGCCCGCTTCTTGTTTTGGTGCATTCACATCAGGCCTAGCAACCCTTTGCTTTTGTACATTTTACATCCTCGTCATGCTAAATAAAGGCTCTTATCTTCGCTTCAATTTCATGTACTACCTTAGTAGGTAACAAAAAGATAGTACACCAATAAACTTGCACACAACATAGCACATAAACAGCTAATTGAATTCTCCAAGCATAAGATGAACATCTGCCTGTCCAGTTAGTGAGCCTTTAAGCAATCTTATCAGCAAGGGCATTCCCATAAAAGCAGCCAACTCCCGCTGGAACTCCATATTCACCCCGGCTATAAAGATACACCTTTTTTTTTCACTGGGATTTTTCTTTATCACTTTATTATTAATAATCTTTTAGTAGCATCTTAGTATGTCTTACCGCGACCTCGTTTTAGATCTCTAGTGCTCAATGCAAATTTTGGTTTCTTCACTCATTGTTGTCAAAATCGTTTTTTGATTGGAAACTATCGAAATAGTGGTCAGACGCTTTGCTATTTTCGACGAATTGAAACGCTTCTTCGAAACAAAACTCTGATCTATTAGCCCAAAATATTTTCAATAAAGAGGAGGAGCGGTTTCACGTTTGTGAATCGAGTGAAAAATTTCGCCTGCCGACCAAAAAATGAGTGAAAATTTTCACTCAATTCACTCTGTCGATCTAAAGCAGCTGAAATTTCTACAGCTGCCTGCCGACCAAAAAGTGCTGATTGTCATACATACAGCAGAGCCGAGGTGGTATCTATTGAGATATTAATGTCCAAAATGCTTTTGCAAATTCCAGTTGTGATATCTACTTTGATATTATTGTCCAAGTCCTTCTGTAAATTCCAGTTGTTTCCACCACTTTGGCCCCCCCCCCCCCCCACCAATCGTCTCAGGCAGATATACAGCTATTTTTTCAAAAAAAAAAAAAAACATATAACCATATGTTTTTTTTTTATTTTGAAGATATGGTTACGGTAATTATATTCATAATGATTTCCTCCATTTTGGGCAATTGAACGAAATTCTTTTATCATGATATTACGCTCCGTTTGGTGACTACTTTTACCATTTTTTATTTTAACGTTTTTCGAGTTTTTTTGTTTGGTTATCATTTCTGATTTTTTTTTTGTAATTCCAAAGTGCAAAGTAATTCACCAACTTTTTGTAAAAGTATGTTGTTGTTACTCTAGTCATGTTTACGTATAAATATATGTGATAAATGTTATTAGAACAACATAGAGAAGTTTATAATGTGATTTTTATTAGATATGAGAATTATTTGTGAGTCTTTTCATAGTATCTAACAAAATTAATACTCCACATGTTTTTTCATTTTCTGAAAAGACATCTTATATAGAAATTTTTTGAAACTATGAAAACAAAATAAGCAAAAAATATTTGTTGGAACGTAGGGAATACATGTTATCTAACCTTCCTTAAAATTCTCTCCAATTGATTTGACATTGAAAATAAATGGTAAATGACATCCAAAACATCAAACATCAAGTTCATATCTTTCAAATTGTGTTTTAAATTTGTTTAAGATAATGTTGAATAAAAGAAAATCACAATGTTCTTTATCTTTTCTAAGAAAGCATCTTGTCATCTTTGTCCAATAACAAGAAAATCTTGAAATAATGTGGAAAAATTAACACTACACTATTTTTCTTTGGCAAGTAACATAATGACATCGACAACATAAAAAAAGTTATAACATTTTTTGTCAGGTCAGTCTTTTTTGGCTGTACGCTCATGATATACGGTCAATATTACATACATATGGTATTATTATAATTACAAGATACAATCAAAAGTCTACGAGCCGCACAAAATAAACGTGAACGCGTCCCTCCAGTAAAGACGCAACACAAATTAAGGGGTATTCCTGCAAGTTTAACACCAAAAGATATGTGGGTAGATCTCATCAGCAGCACTTTGTGGTTATCCAGAATCGTATTAATTAATTAATTTGTTTGTGATAAAAAAGAAAAAGGGAGGCACCAAAAGATCTGGAATACTAGAAGAAACCGAGCCAAAGCCGAAGCGGAAGAAAGAGGAAGCAAACGGCGGGCCCACCGGCCCGAGCCACCAAATCACACATGACACACAGTCAGAAACAGAAAAGGTCTTTTCACAAGCAACGGTCCCCCGTCACGTCCCGTCCCACCACAAAAACACGAACCAGAGTCAGCTCAGCTGTCACTCACCCCGCCCACGGGGCCGGCCGGCACTCACAATGTCCGCGCTCCCGTTCCGCACGTTGTTTCAAGCCCAACAACGTATATTTATATAATATAATAATAATAAATAAATCATTAAAAACGAACGAGGACCAACAAAACCCGTCCCTCCTGCGTTGCTGCGCTGCATGCTGGTGTCGGCGTGAGCTGTCCCCAGCTCCCAATGAGAGGGCACGGGGCCCCACCCCCCTTGCCCTAAATCGAAACGTGTCGGCAGCTCACGACCAGCTGTGATAAAAAAAGCACTACTCTGCTGGCCCAAACTGCCTGGTCTTCCCACTCCCTCGGGCCCTGCGTCCCAACCCCAACACGGTTCTCCGCGTAACCCACACGTCAGCCCCGACGTCACCGGTCATCCCAGTGTCCACGTCACTCGTGAAGTCACCCGCCTTTTTTACTTGGGGACTCCATTTATTATTATTGGAATAAGACCGGTTCAATCTCTCTCTTCACATTTCCACGTCACTCTGTGTTGGTCATTAGCCACCACATTTACACAGCTCTTCCCTCTCTCTCTTCACATTATTGTTGTTTGTTGCGTGTTAGTATTATAATAATCAATACTGCTGCATAGAGTGCTATTCATCATATTAAGTAAAAAGTTACCTTTTCACACATCGTTGCAGCGTGAACAGATTGGGCAAGCCCAAGACTCGGACCATGTCCGCTCCATTTTTGAACCCATGCTCAGTCCAGCCATTTAGGGGCAAAATAAAATATGATCATGTCCAGCTCATGAAAATTTAGGTGGACACAGGCTAAACACGGATAGCCTAAGGGGTTGTCCAGGATTATAAACTAATTTTGATTTATTTAATTTTTAATCATATCAATTACCATCCATGTCTACTGATTAATATAATAAAAATAACTATAATGAAATATCAAAATGGATTATATATGAGCATGAAAACAATATTTTAGAACAAAAAGAAAGAGTTTCCAAATAATCTTAAAAAGTCTACGCCTATAATAAGAAACCAAACAGAAAAAAAGGATATCTTCAAGGTCTCCATACCCAAATGCTTAGAGAATTTTAAAGACTAAAGAAAAAAAAAATTACAAATAACTTGTGCACATAAACATCATATACAAGTATTATGTTATATAAGAGGTGGACGAACTGGGTTTTCCACAAGCTGGGCGGGCCTTCAAAATATTTATCCATGTCGGCCTATATTTTTAATCGGCTCTAAAAATTTTATTCACGTCCACCACAGCCTCTAAAAAGTAATCCCTCGCCCATATTTTACGAGCTGGTACAAATTGTTTACGAATTGTGCAGCTCAAATTATACGTTCACTTCTATCATCATTAAATTCAATAATTAGCACTTCTTCTGGGAGATTACTTTATAAAAAGCCGCTCCCAGCTCTGGCAGTTGAGGGTTAGGAGGCAGGATTGCTAATAGACCTATAACTACTAAATACTCAAATTTGTTGCTATCAATAAGACAAGTACTTGCGGCGACAAAATTCTATCTACTTTTTGTCGCTAGATCTCGTCGACCAGCTTCAGTTGAACCCCAACTCGTAAAAACCACTCTCTTTCCCGCTCTGTTTATGGAGAAGCCTGTGAATCTACTGATTTAAAACTTGTTTGCGTGTTGAGATTTTGATCTTGAACATCAATAAAAAAGCTCAACTTGAACAGCTAACCATTATGAACTTGTTTAGTTTTTTTCTCATTGTTCTTGTAATAAACAAGCCGAGAATTGTGTTACATTAGGGCGTGAAATTACACAAGAATTTGTTTGCTTCATCACAAAAACTAGCCAGAGCTCCACCCATTCCGCAAAACAAAAGGCAGACCACAAGTTCCTACATATACCTCGGGAAGCAACTCCGCAACGACGTAGCTTTATCACTTTTGCTGCTACACGAACAACCCTCATAGAACAATAATTTCTGTTACTAGTTCAGCATATTTCAACCACAACTATCTTCTAGTTTAAGGCACATTCAGAAGAAAGTTCACAGAGCATTGAAATGAATTTCCTCATTATCAAGAAAAAAACTTCACCTGTGCAATGCCATGATACAACTATAAACGTTTGTAGAAAAGAATATATGCTTGATCATGCAGCACCTTGCTTCTAGGAATGGCAGCAACTGAGGCATCGTCACAACGCAACCACTTGCCGCTCGAATGACGGGTATCTGCAGTATAGTGCCCCTTTGAAGGGTCCCTACCATGATGAGTAATTGTTGCTACAAGTTCATATCTTCGAATCTGTACCAGTAAAACACATGACCAGAATTAAACTCTCTAAACATATTCTAGGGGAAAAAAAATCTGGAGTTCAGAACAATAATTAACATGGCAGCAATTCAACATTACGTCTTGAGGAAAATTTTCCTCCCAAGCACATTTTATCCGAAGCACTTGGTTCACGAGCAATGAAAAGTCCAATGAGTATGACCCTTGCTAGTTCGAAATTCATTTCTGTTTTAAGGCGCAATCCATCTGACATGGGTTGGCTGCAATTCAGATTTTCTAACAAGCAAGCAAGGTTGCTACTTAACCAAAAAAAAAAAGAAAAAAGATAAATGACATGCTTGTACTAAACTCATAATCGAAACTAAATGTCACAAATTGGAATAGTTAACTATCTAATAACTTTCACAGCACTAACAGCGGCATGAAAAATCATCTCAAGTAATTTTACAGATGCTTTATTTATTTATTTTCATAAAGGTTGGTTGATTTATTTAGCCCAATCAAATTATTCAAACAGCATTTCTCAGCAATTACACGCCAAAGATATTCAAAAGGAAGGAAATGTTTTTCAAGTCAAGAAAAAAAAAAAATAGTACGGACGTGGCAGCAACTATTTACTGCCAAAATCATAGAAGATAAGTAGACTAGGAAGGAAGACTAGAGCATCACCTCAGTAGATGGAGAAACAAGCAATTCACGCCCAAGAACTAGCTCAAAGGAGAAGTGCACAGGCTTATGCAATTTTGTGCTTCCTTGGCATCCATAGCTAAACCGCATCAGGTGTAATATCATCATATCAGAAGGCTCCAGTATTTTAACAGACTTGCTAGCACTCACCACCTCAGCCTGAGAATTGTCAACAAAACATTGGTACTTATAAAGCATTGACTACCGCAGAACAACTTTCTTATTTCCTATCTCGTTGTGAACAGGTCGAGTGACATGCATGAACGACTCTCTTTGGCATATCCTGTTTCTTCTCTTTCAATCTGAACAAATAGGGTAATACGAGTAGGTATGTTCATTTGTCTGCTGCCAACTGGCATTATCTTAGATGGTTTGACAGGGATATGTCAGCATCATGCCGGTAAGAAATGCTTCTACTTCTCATTTACTAGCTAAATAGGGGCAATAAAATCCACCAGATAACAAAGGAACAAATAAATCTAAGTTAATAAGAAAGAGAGTGAAGGCACTGGGAGGAGAGCTCAGAGAAGTAAGGCCACTGCACCAAAATAAGGTACTATTGAATCAACCCACCACCCTAGTTGCCGCACACGCTTAGAGGAATGAGGCACAGGAGGTGGTAGAAGGCTTGACATGAAAAATAATGACTTTCTAAGTCAAGAACCTCAGCAATCAACGAGAAGAGAAAACAGAAACCACGAAGATCTACGGAAACATGTGAAGACCTTAGCTCACAAGGAGAACCCAGATAATGTACCTGATGGTACACTAATGACTGGGAGAAGGTATCAGCTTTTCTTAACATGTAAAATATACAATGGGAGGGCGCGAGAGAGAGGGAGGAAGAGAGGGGGAGAGGGCGGGAGGGAGACTGCCCCTACATCCTTGTGGCCTAGCTAGCATTTCTAAATACAAGTCACCTGTCATGCAATACACCAACCTCCTCACCTAAGAATGAACATTACATCACAAGAAGCTTTTTTTTTTTCCTTCAGATATTTCTGTATGTAGACATTTTTCGACCAGACCCAAACAACAAGATACGGAAAATCCATACCTTACCAGCTGCTGATGCTCGGTAGCCTTCAAGTGTCTCTGGAGCAGAAAACAGATGAAGTGCATCTTCTATTGTCCATACATGCTCTGGAGATATATTTAGGTGGAGCAAAAGATACGGCTGTATGGTAGCTGAGGCTTTATTACCTGTTTAAAATTCAAAGGTTAAGGACAATAAATTTGTAGCTGCCGCATAAAGGTTTTGCCATGACTTATACAAAGTTCGTTGCAAGGCAGGCCCAATCATACGTTATATGAACCTAATTCCGCAAGGGTAGAAAGAAAATAAAATACAGGAATTCCTGAGTTCTGAATGAAACATATTTCTAGCTGGTGTGGAAAATGAACGTAAGGAATTTAAGTTTGCATAGTCCTAGAAAGTCACCTTATCGGGCATGTCTACAAGAAGCCTAGTTGGGACGCTTAGTCTACAGAATGACTATCCACATTTTCCAAAGGGCCTGCCTGATTAGAATAAACACCACCACCAAACACCATTGTCGTTTGCAGCTCCCCTACCAACACCATGATACCCACGATTCCATCAACATTCCACCACCTCAATTATTTCCACGATGATACCTACCATTTCCTTTATTTTGTATGTTCATTATTTTCATTCTTTCCTCTTAAAGGACACCGCGAACAGCCATCACAGCCGGGCACGACGACGGGATAAAAGTACCACCACTGTTACTACAACCATTACCCAACCATTCACATCCATAACCCACCAGCACCATAACTGCAACCCACCCACCGCCTTGTTGGTGCAACCACGATCAGTGCACTTGTCCCCACCACCACTGAAAACCTAATCAACCACCATTAATAACCGCCAGCCTGCCACTGGTGAAAACCAAATTAGCCACGGTTAATAACCATCAGCACCAAATTAACCATCACAGTACCACCTCCGTTTACAACTAACCACCACCTTGAAATAGGGGTTTTTCCGACCACTAGAACCCAATCACCAACCACCATCGTGCCGCCATCACCCACTATGCCGCCATGATCAATCCTAGTAACTCACCACCGCCGAGCCCGGGTAACCAACCAGATCTATAGCCGCCACCGCTGCTCCGTCCAGATCTATCACTGCTGCCGGATGGACTCTCAGCAGCCCTCGTTACAACCACCTGTTCTACGCAATCCACCTTTGAATGAACTCTAAGTGGGTATTTTAGAGTGACCGAGAGATGGCAAGAGACAGAAGACTGCCCTTAGAACAAAGGCCAAAAGGGGAAATTTCAAAAATTTACTAACCCCTTGTCTTTGAAGCGGTTAGGAAAAAAAATTAAAAAAACAAAGGTGATCTCAGCCGTCCAATTAGAAACGTGGGCTGCTACGTCTATGTTAGGGAAATAGAGGCTTTCCAGTGATGGATGTGGCTTAGCCCCGTATACCTATATATTCATATATGACATTGGAGTTGATTGATTGACGGTACTGGCAACTTGAATGATCAGGCCATCCATATGCAATCTAAATATGGTCTAGATTATTTTTTTTCCGCGTTTTTTTAAGTCTATTCGCCCAATCGTGCACCGGAGAAAGGAGACTTCTTACTTTATTGACCCTTTGTTTACGGCAAATAAAAAGGAGAAAAATTACCACATTAGGACCATCCGCCTCATAATATAGCGGACCAGTCTTCTGATACTTTTGGTGTCTTCTCCATTACAAATTCTTGGGTATTTTGGTGACTCACAAAACTGGTAATGGACAAACTTGGCTCTACCCACCAGCCATCAACTAACACACCATACCCTCCATCAACCACCACCGCCCAACCCTCCATCAGCCACCACCAACAGTCACTACCACCCTGCCATAGCCACCACCGACAATCACTACCACCACCTCCACAACCATAACCACCACCGCAGCCCACAACTAGTCTTTCCCACCCACCCACCCACCACATTCGACTACCTTGCGCACCAACCACTGAGACAATCCAACTGCCCCACCCATAATAGCCGGCCACACCACCCCCCTGCCACACCCACCACGACCGACCATCCCACCCAATCATCCTTTGGCGACCACATCGTTGCCACCACGGCAACTTACTGTCTCCACCAACCTCTATCATTGCTACGCCATTACCCTTCAAAATTGTTGCTTATTACCTCACCAATTCGGACATCAATCTGATGACACACTGACTTGTAGCGGTGGATCTGTGATGATGAAAGTGGCTTGCCGCAGTGGAGTGTTGGTCGTTGATTGACGGGTTTGATTGGATTTTTTTCTTTCGGTGTTGAGGGCAGAGATGGGCAATTTTCGTGGTTGGCAGCGTCGTGCGTTTTGATTGTGGTGGTTGGCGACGTCGTGGGTTTGGATGCTGGTGATTAGCGGCGTCGGCCATTTAGTTAATGGACTCATCTTCGTTCTAAGTTTCATTGTATCACCGTCCGCCCCATAATATGGCGGACGAAGATATTTTGATTCTTTATTTGCTGTAAACAAAGGGACAAAAAAGTATAAAGTCTCATCTGGTACATTATTGGGCGGACCGACTTAAAAAAAATGAGTAAAAAAATATCTAAACTATCCACAAATCGAGTTCGGATGGCTGAACCAGCGCTGGCAGCTTTGAGTTCCCAACGCTGTCAATGGACCAACATTGATCCACTAAATTGCTAAGTGAATATATCATTTTCTGCCCCATAATGGCACAGATGGTGATATCCCATGAAAATGTGTGTTCACTAAATAGCGCAGTGTCTATAGATTAACGTGTAAACAACTACAGTCCACAACCACCTCCATCCAACAGCTGCCGCCAATACAAACCACTAGTACACACATAATTCAAGCAATTGTCTTTAAAATTAAACCCACCAATGTTGTCGCTGCCGTTGCCAACCACCAGTCCACCACCATCAAAACCCTTAAATCTCGTCCAACCCAACCACCACTTTCCACCACCAACCATCCAAATCTCAATACATATACATACAACTACTCGTGTGCGCGTGCACACACTGCAACCAATCCCTCAGCCTACCACCACTAAACCCATCATCCCACAGCAATCACCACAAGCCCGCACCATTGTTGACCGTACTTGTGGCTCACGACAATGGATCATGGCGATGGCTTGAGAAAGACAGACAGGGTGACAAGTTGGTGATCATGGGCGATGGTGATGATGGGTGGTGGTCTATGGTCATGGCGTCGGTGGTAAAGAGATGATGGGTGGCGGCAGTGGAGGTAGCGGTGGTCAAGGGGGAGGAAAGATGAAGTACAAAAGAAGAGACAAGAGATTGATATGGCTGGTGGGTCATTGAGGCGACTAGGTGTGCAGATCTGATGGAAAGAAGAAATGAAAGAGAGAAACAAGGGCAAAAAAGTCTTGTGGTCCATCCGACCCATTATGGGGGGGAAAGGATGGATTTAAAATCAATGAAAAAAAATCTAGACTATCAATCATGAATGGACGGCCTAATCAGTGGCGACAACTTAGGGAGTTGTCAGTGCTGTCAATAGATCAGCTCCACACACACACACACAAAAAAGTACATGGGTGCTGATCCCCATATAGCGTTTGATAAGATGCTATTTCTCAAACGGTGATCCAACACATACACACAATGCATGGGGGCAGATCCCCGCATAGCGTTTGATAAAACGCCATTCTCAGGAGGTGATCCAGTCCGCTGAATATTGCGGACAACTGAGATCACCTCTCTTTTAACTTCTCAACAGACCGCCCCTACCCATTACCAAATTGCCCCTCCCCTTTCAATAAAACCCCATCTGTCCGCAATGAATATGGTCTTTAGATCACGACAGACCTCTCCTGCAAGAGGCGGTGTCTACTACAACCAGCCTCTTGCAGGGGCAGTAAGTAGTGACTTTCAACCAATTGTTTTAAGTAGCACCTTTACCTCCCACCAAATCCACCTTTGCTTTATCTTCAATACTCAAACCCACTAATTCTTCTTCTCCGCTAGACAGGACGCTATATCTACGCAAGATCAACAAAGTGACCAAAACAAGAAGAAAATAGTTCAAATGTAATTGACAATGTGGTTTTTGGCATACGAATCGTTCAATATTTTCTATATTTACTATTTATGTTTTTTATTTTTGATTAACACTTGAATGCTTGGAGCAAAATTATGGTTTCCATTGAACTTTGTTGTGCACAAAATTAGTTTATTTTTAACAAAATTAGGGTTTGTTATGGATTTCAATTAGGGCTTTCTTTATGCACATGCTTATTTACAAGATTGTTTTTATTCACATAAATTAGGATTTTCTTTATGCACAACATAATCCTTAGATTTTGTTTCTTATTGATTTCAAGTAGGGTCTTTGCTAAAGATATTGCCTTGTAAATTTTGTTCTAGTGCTAAATCATGATGGTCAACCCCTGACCATCAATTTGATACCTTGGTCCTTTATGCGGATGCCGATGGGGGGTGGGTGGGTGGTGTTATTGGGGAGGAAACAAGAAATCTAAAAACATATCAAACCACGAGTCACATTGCAGATTGGGTGTTAACCTCAAGGCAAAAAATAAAGGCCAGGAAATGGGTTCTGGAGTGTGTTATGTATTTGTCTAATTGGACGTGTCACAATGAATGCCTCATATCCGCTCTAGTTGAATGTTGACATAACGCTTCAAACTATTGGTTAATTCTAAGTCTACCATGCTACGGGAAGCCCGTTACTTGGGGTAAGGCCGAGGTTTTCATTAGCCAGGCTAGCACAACAAGATTTTCGAGATATCACCCATAAAGACTTCAGCTGAAGGCATGCACTTGAAATGGTCGAGGCAACGACATCGGGGTTTGGTAAAGACTTATATTTTACTTGTTGACATAGGCATTTCTGCTATATGTTGTTGGAGCCATTCGTACAAGCTTGAAAAAACGTAGTGCATCCCAAGCATCTTTACTTGTTCAACAACATTAGTCAGATAGACTTACTCATGAGGTTCAGCTGTGCTTGTGTACTTGTATTATGCATTGCACAAGGCTACAGAGAAGACTTCAAAATTGATTGCTAGGTGCTTATCGCTCTTGCAAGTATACAATCATTACGTAATTATGTCTACTCTAATGCATGACTTATTACAGCCGTATTTGTCTAATCTGCATTCTTGTTTTTGTTTACGGGTGTGGTCTCATGAAATGTGCTACTTTTAACGCAATTGGCAGAAAATCACAGACAAACCACCCTTGTAAGAGGCGGTCTGTAATAACAGACCTCCTCTTACGGGGACAGTTTGTCGAGATCTATAGACCATATGCATTGGAGAGAGAGTGGGGTTATAGGGAAAAAAAAAAAAGGCCAGGGGCAGCTTGGTATCTGTCACGGACCGCCCCTTCCAGGGGCGGTCGGTGACTTACGCTATATATCGTCTCTCTATATCGTCTATAGAGAGAGAGAGATTATATAGACACACACACACACACAGAGAGAGAGAGAGACGAACAATGAAATGGACAACAAATATTCTCTCAATCTTAATTACGCATTGATTCCTCATTCTCAACAGCTTTACACCAAAAACTCCAAAAGCTTAACTTGTAGAGCAAGTCTGGATTGTCAGTGATATCAATAGGTGTAATGCCATATATAGGCACATTTTCCATTTTGATATTGGATAGCCAATTCAAACCATTGTACGTAGCTTGAGTGCTTTCTAATATAATCTGGCATCAGACATGGATAAACTGGCTAGGCATTACAGAATGATTGAGTAAAAATATAGCTGTAACGGATTAAACAAAAGTTTCATAGCCATATCATGGAATAGAAGTAAACTCTTTTTGCCATTGTGATATACAAGTAATAAGCCCATATAACAGTCTCCAGAAAATGGCTCAACCCTGGAGAGTAATTATCCCGACTCTACATTAGTTCCTAAAAAACCTTATATTCAAACAACTTCTTACCAGCTTAAGATATGTTTCCAAACCCAAACTATACATCAATAGGTGTAATGCCATATATAGGTACATTTTCCATTTTGATATTGGATAGCCAATTCAAACCATTGTACGTAGCTTGAGTGCTTTCTAATATAATCTGGCATCAGACATGGATAAACTGGCTAGGCATTACAGAATGATTGAGTAAAAATATAGCTGTAACGGATTAAACAAAAGTTTCATAGCCATATCATGGAATAGAAGTAAACTCTTTTTGCCATTGTGATATACAAGTAATAAGCCCATATAAAAGTCTCCAGAAAATGGCTCAACCCTGGAGAGTAATTATCCTGACTCTACATTAGTTCCTAAAAAACCTTATATTCAAACAACTTCTTACCAGCTTAAGATATGTTTCCAAACCCAAACTATACATCTTATGATTGAGGCAATGATGGGTACCCGAAAAGCACGCAGATCATCAGCCCTTAATTGACTCAATGAGTCTACTATATCTTATGAGCTAAGGCTTTGCTTTATCTAAGACATAGCATAACCGTATTTGTCAAGGAGCAGCCTTTACATTCAAGGAGCCATCAAAGTCTCACTGCAAAATTATTTGTGGTGTGTATGGAAAAGAACTCATATGTTTATAAAATGAGCAGAAAGGTTAAAACATGGTTATTTACCAACATACCAATATGAAAGGTGGAAGTGTGTGTGTGTGGGGTTGGGTTGGGGAGGGGGGATTTAAATTTAATATGGCCAAGAACAAGTTTCCAAGTGTATCTTAGTGGAAAAGTGAAAAAAATGGACACTAAGCCTCATCGAGTAGTTAACAAATAGCGTAACTCATGGACACTCAGGTTCACGAAAATTGTTGTACATTATTACCAATTTCCAATCAAGCAAAAGCATATAATATAATTCGTCACTAAAGTCGTACATTTCCCTCCCTAAGGAAATTAAATCCCTCAAACATATTTACACCAAGTCTTCTCACCAGTTAGACTCTTAGCCTATAATCTATGTTACATGGACTCTTCAAAATGCGTAAGTACCCGTGTCGGACACTTGACACTTAGACGTGGGTACGGGATATGTGTCCGACACATCTCATAGAATATGCCAGTAAGAACTCTGTCTTGAAGTGTTTCTTTTAATTTGTTATTGCTTTGAGATGAGGTAAGATTTCAATTAAAACAATGTGTGGCACAAAAACACCATGTTATCTAAGGGGTAACTAAAAAATAGTAATAGATAGAAACATTTTCTCGTGTTCCCGTGTCTTGGGTTTTGAAAAATAGACGAATCCGACACTTGGACACGTGTCCGACTTGGACACTCGTACCGAGTCCATATAACATAGCTTATAATAACCCCTTCCTAAGACTTACTCTTTTGCAATTCTAATAAAGCTAAAGTGACAGGCTATACTCTACATAGACTTAATTATTGGGGAAAAAGGGAAGAGAAAACTGCATTATTCACAAGATGAGTTTAACCTTCTCTAGCGAACGGACTTAAAGGGGAAGAGATACGAAAAAATCCAAGAATACCCAAACAGAAAAAGACAAAAACAAGACATGAGACTCGAACAAAGATACTTGCCATAAACGCATCAGGAGAAACTTCAAGCAAAGTTGTTCTTCAAAAAACTAAAGCGAGGATAATGAAGCTAAACTACTTAAGATATGTGTGCCAAGTAAAAAACTAGAGTACCTCTTGCTTTCACAACACTTCTCAACTGACCCCCAAAAGTTGCACTCAACTGTGAAGGAATGAAACTCTGTGTTCTTGTAATAGCAGTTCTGTTCTTTGGGCCAACCGTCTCCCAGTAATCATCATCATCCTCGTCATTCATAGAGTTGACCAAAGAGGGTTTTCCCCCTGTTACATTTGGGCTTTGTCCATCAAGTTTAAGCAACTCATCATGCATTTGGTGCATAATGTAACTTAAAAACTCCTGTGCATCTTCTTGCCTGGAAAATATGAAAACTTCAGTGACCAAGATGCAAGAGCAGGATGTGGGTATACATATGCAACGTCATCTCCATGGAACTATCCTTTACAGTGATGGTTGCCAGAGAGAGTGAATTGCAAAAAAAGGAGAACAAAAAAAGTCGCTATTTTCATTTTATGATGAGAATGTGGGAGTCGGAGATAGAGATAAAGTCAAGGGACTGCACTCAAGGCCCAGAAAAGTATACAAAGAACACTTAGATGTATATTTAATGGGACAATTCTCACACATTTTCTTCGCGCACAAACGTGGCATCCTATCATATAGCTAATATGGCCATACACTCTTTAAGTTTTTCTCCTTTCCTTGCTCGGACGAGTTGGGCCTGCCTGTTAGATGTGATTCTGCTTTACTCTAGTGGAGTAATTCATTATGCAGTAATTACAAACACTATGGCAATATGAAGGAGACATGCATCAATGCTACAGGGGCAATTTGTTCTTCATAGAAATTGTATGGCATGCTATATCTTTCATCTCACTTACAAAATGCAATATGCTATTATCTCACATTTCACTTCTTGGCCCTCTTTGACAAACTAATATGTATCAAGACATGATTGAATAAAGTGGGACTTCTTCCTTGCTCGTGTGGTTACATGAAAAATTCTTAATATGCCACATATGAAGATCTGCAATACAAAGAAGCAAATTCAAGGTGACGTAAGACGGACCTTACTAAGGGTAATTTAAGACTGTCCTACTAGATGGTATGGTGGGCTAGGGCTTAGATTTGTACGGTTAGTGTAATTAAGAAGCTAGAGAGTTTAGAATTTACAAAGATAGATTTTTAGGCTATTTAGGATGCTATGAACATGATCGGGGAACAGTTCCTTCGGTGTTTATATCTTCAAACAAAAAAGAAAAGCAAAGCAAATGATATCAAAACCTTAAAAGTTTCAATAAGGCCTTCTAGGAGCCTCACCCAGAAGGGACTTAGTGGAGTCTCACCACTGAAAGAAAGCAAATGCTACTGAAATTCTAATACTAAATAAGTCCAAATAGCTCTTACAATGCTTGTTTACATAGAGAAAACAGGAGATCTTTCCTGCTAAGTAAAGGATTCCTCTATTCTAGAACCTGCCATATTACCTTAAACTAAGGACAAAACCTAACATAGTAACTACCAAAGACTAGACCTAATAATAGAAGGACTTAGACAACAAAGTAACTTCTACTCCTCATTACTAAAAAGAACTAAATAACCTTTGCTTAGAGATCTGCACCATCAATTCCCCATGTTTTGAAAGGACTCAACGCATGTAGGCAAACTAGTTCATTCAAAAACAAATCAGCCACGTAAGAGGCATCAGGAGCCTTCTTTCAAGGTATAAAGTGAGCCATTTTGGAAAAACAATCCACCACAACAAATGTAGTCAAAACCCCACTGTGTTGTAGGCAATCCTAGCACGAAATCCATGCTTAAGTCTTCCCACAGTCGATCCGGAGTAGGCAAAGGTGTAAACAAGCCAGTATTTTGCTTAAAACCCTTTCCCAATTGATGCCAATGAAAGTGGGTTCGTACTTACGTGGAGGTGCCACAAAGGCTGCAGTCCGTGTCAGCTTCCAAGTATGCAAAGTGAGAGACAGCAAGGACGGAGTAAGGGCTGAGAGCAATGCTTCCCAGACAGGCCGTGAGCAATGGCAGTGCTGCGAAGGCAAAACTAAGACGAACGGGGCCGGCAGTCGATAGTCCAATTCAGGGTCTGAGCCGAGGTCCAAGTCAGGGTCCAATGTTACGATCTTAAGTTATGTCCAATTTTGTGTTTCTCTCTCTAGAATCTAAGAGCTCACCAATTCTAGAGTGAGAAAGTGATTTTTGTGAGAATGAAGAAGAAGTCCTTTTTTGAGTTGTAAAGTTCACTATTTATAGAAAACAATGTGCTTATGTCATAAAGTGCCACATGTCGTCCCTCGGGAGTGACACGTCACCAGGGGGTCCTAAAATACCGGTTCTCCGTTGGACTGCCGGTTCCCAAATTCGCGTTGCCTGCCTCGCACAGCGTCGCTCTGCCTGTCTGAGAAGACTGACCATACCATGACGGCATGGTCAGAGTAAACCCGTTGCCCCAGCCACCAATCCAAGCCCTTACTGAATCCCATGAGGTGCGTCAAGAGACGCGCAGATAACCTGACAGTGGTGAGGGTTACCCCTGTAGCCAACTGCCAGGCGGACTAGGCGCGATGCCCTCCAAGGACCTGCTCCCGTCCCGGAGTGACCCGGGGGTCATTGCCCTGGTGGTGTCGAAGATCGATAGTAACATGAGCGGACATGGTTGCAGCTCAGTGCTCCGAGTCTGTGGTGAGGGGTCCTTGTGTCGGAGCCCCCTGTGACTGTGACGGCGATGGCTATGAGGTTGTGAGCCCATCCCGGTACGAGGGTCGAAGCCCCCTTGTGATTGAGACGGCGATGGCTATAAGGTTGTGAGCCCATCCCGGTACGAGGCCGAAGCCCCCTTGTGATTGAGACGACGATGGCTATAAGGTTGTGAGCCCATCCCGGTACGAGGCCGAAGCCCCCTTGTGATTGAGACGGTGATGGCTATAAGGTTGGCTATAAGGTTGTGAGCCCATCCCGGTACGAGGCCGAAGCCCCCCTTTTGATTGAGACGGCGATGGCTATAAGGTTGTGAGCCCATCCCGGTACGAGGCCGAAGCCCCCCTTTTGATTGAGACGGCGATGGCTATAAGGTTGTGAGCCCATCCCGGTACGAGGCCGAAGCCCCCATTTTGATTGAGACGGCGATGGCTATAAGGTTGTGAGCCCATCCCGGTACGAGGCCGAAACCCCCCTTGTGATTGAGACGGCGATGGCTATAAGGTTGTGAGCCCATCCCGGTAGTATGCAACATGATTGTGGCGCATGAGCGCGGTGCCTATAACATGAGACAATACCTGGTGCCTGGGGCACGTGTTGTGAAAGTGGTGCGGCGACGAACGTCGCGGAGCAATATTTGGTGCCGGGGCACGTATGATGAGACTGGCGCACGGGCGCGGCGACGAACGTCACGGAGCAATACTTGGTGTCGGGGCATGTATCATGAGAATGCACGTAGGCACGGCGACGATCGTCGCAGAGACAATACTTGGTGCCGGGGCACATATCATGAGAATGCACGCAGGCGCGGCGACGAATGTCGCGGAGCAACAGTTGGTGCCGTGGGCACGTATCATGACGATGGCGCAAGGGCGCGGCGACGAACGTCGCGGAGCAACAGTTGGTGCCAGGGGCACGTATCATGACGATGGCGCAAGGGCGCGGCGACGAACGTCCCGGAGCAGCAGTTGGTGCTGGGGGCACGTATCATGACGATGGCGCTCGACGCGCATCGGGTGTCCCGAAGACGAGATGTGAGCTGAGTGTGCCTGTCATAACAAGATAATGAATGCAACATATAGTAATGACAAAGTTGGTAGTTATGGTATGCGGTCGTCGGCGACGGGTCATTCGGTGATAGTGCGCGACTTTGGGCGATGGGCATCGCGGGAGCGGTGTGCGGTCATGGACGACGGACGTCCCGAGGTTGATGCACGACGGACGTCGTGAGGTTGATGCACGACGAACGTCGCGAGGTTGATGTACGAACGTCCGTGAACATCGCGGAGGTGCAAAGACTCGAGAAAACAATTGCGCGCGGGAGGGGAGACCATTGGCCAAAATGGGGGGAAGGCCAAGGCTAACCCCTCGTGGAGGCCGAGGCCGACCCCTAGGCATGGGGAAGGCCGAGGCCGACCCCCTGGGGTTGGCCAAGGCCAAATGGCCAACTCCCATGAAGGAGCCCAAGGCCACTCCCCCCTCTTGGTGAACTTCGGGCGCGCCGACGGTAGGTGGTTTGATGAGCAAAGACAAATCCGAAAGTTGCATTATGACAAGCGAGTCGACGTGAATTGTACCTACATGACGAACGAGATGTCAAAGTCACGTGCAAAGCGTACGAAGTGAAAAAAGTGCGAAAAGGGGTTTGCGCAGAGGGGTGAACCACCGGGGGAAAATGGCCGAGGCCAAGCCCTCCAGGAGGCCGAGGCCGACCCCCATGGCCTGGGGAAGGCCGAGGCCGACCCCCATGGCATGGGAAAGGCCGAGGCCGACCCCCTGGGGTTGGCCAAGGTCATTTGGGCATCTTCCATTTTTCGGAGCCCAAGGCCACTTCTCCTTTTGCGAACTTCGGGCGCGCCGTCGGTAGGTGTTTTGATGAGCAATGACGAATCTGGAAGTTGTGTTATGACGAGCGTGTTGCCAAGAATCATACCCACATAGCGATCAAAGTGTCTAGGTTACGTACGAAGCGTACGAGGGGAAAGAAGTACGAAAAAGGGGTATGCAGGAAAGGGGTGAACCACCGGGGGAAAGTGGCCAAGGCCAAGCCCCCCAGGAGGCCGAGGCCGACCCCTATGGCCTGGGGAAGGCCGAGGCCGACCCCCTGGGGTTGGCCAAGGCCATTTTCCCCCTTGACCCCATTTCTCCAAATGCGCCGTCGGCCGACATTTTTGATGAAAAGGTGTTCGGATGGTCTCGGCGTGACGATCGCGCTAGCGTTAGTGACGTCGACGCGAAATAAAATGTCTAAGTCACGCACGAAGCGCGCGGAACGAGAAAAACACGTGTCTTGGGCGCGCGGGCGCTGACTGGTTTGATGCGTTGGAAAATTGATCGTTGACAATGTCGACGTGCTCGCGTGAAGCGGGACCCCTGGTGGGCCCTTGGGTACGACCAGAATGGGTTGGGAACACCAATTGACAAGCTCTACATTGTTTGACGATTCCATACATCGTTCTTTAAGCTTGCCCAAAAAGAATCAATCCACCACATAGCAATAGTCTTATGACGTCCAAAATGTCCTCCTAAACCTCCCCATGAAGATCCCATATGACATGATCTCGAAGGAGGTCCTTGGGAAGCATAATCGTTTTTTATGAAAACAAATATCCATCAAAAGCTGAAAATCAGCTTGCTGCCTGATAGAATCATCAAGAAGAGTCAGTATATACTTCTGAAATCCTCATTATTGAAGGAAAGGTTTGACTCTCGAAGCCAACCGTAGAGACAGACATGTTTGCCAAGAGAGATTTTCATACTAAGTGCATCAGCCACTTTGTTCTCTACTCCGGCCCGGCGCTTCAACGTGAAGGTGTATTACTAAAGATAGTTACTCCAATGGCACGTCTTGAACTTGCACTTGCATGCTTTTGCGAGTTAAGATACCGCAATGCTTCATGATCCGAGTATATAACAAGTTCTGGGTGAATGAGATAACCATGCATAAGGGACTAAGCAACCGCATAAAACTCAATAACGTAGGTAGAGTATCTCTTCTTTGCATCATTAAGCTTCTCGCTACAATAGGCTATACGATGTCCTTCTTGGCTAGGGACAGCCCCAATACCCACATGAGATGCGTCAGAAGCCACAAAGACTCTCAAAATCTGGTAAGCATAGAACTGGAGCTGTAATCGTCTTGGATTTGATCTCTTCAAATGCCTTGCTTGCTGCCCTTGTCCAATTAAATGAATCAGATTTCACTAGTTTTGCTATTGGTGCCGTAACGGTACTAGAACTTCGAATAACCCGGCGGTCGAATGTAGCCTAAGAACTTCCAAAACCTGCCTGAAGTGTTCTTTGTGTAGCTCATGGGACCGACTTTAGATAAGGATGCCATCGAAATAGACAACGAAAAACTTACAAATGAAAGGACGGAAAACTTGTCTAATAAGTGTCATCGACGTGCTCCGAGCATTAGTTAGATGTGTTTTCCATTCATCTCCAGGACAGAGACGTAATCGGTAATTTCCACTTTTCAAATCAAGCTTCGAGAAAATTAATGCTCCCATCATCATGTTTACCATGTCATCAAGGCTAGGAATAAGAAACTGGTATTAAGTAGTGCTCGTATTGATTGCACATACGCCATGACTTGCTTGTTTGGAGTTAGCAAAGCACATACCCCATAAGAACTTAGGCTCTCTCGCATAAACCTTTGGCCAATAATTCATCAAACAGCCTTCTCAGCTCGTCATGCTTTTTGGGCTCATGCAATAAGCAGGTAAATTAGGTAAAACTGAACCCCGGACCAAATAAATCGATTGTTGAATGTCAAGCAATCGGAGGGAGTTCGTTCGGTAAATCGTCGGAGATCAAGTCAGAAAATTCAGCAAGAAAGCTTTTCACCTCAATTAGTTGTTCCACAACTCCTTTCACTGGTTCAGCTACCTCGCGCACCACCAAAGCGAAATTAACATTTTCTTCTTTACTAGCTTCTTCAAAGGCATCTACATTCGGAATCTATTATTGTTGCCTTTTCTTATGTGGATTACAACTTAAAATTCCTTCATAAGTCGAGGGACTTCTGTGCGCCCGTTGTGCTTCAGAGTATGTGTTCTCATAACCATTATGCTGCACTTTATTATAAAAAAGTCATAACATTCCATGCAACATATGGCTGACTTTCATTAGCAGGATATCAAACCAAATAGATTGTGTAAAATCTTTGCCAATTAAAAAGGTAACTTAATAAGGAAAATCTACCGGGATTGAAGTATCATTCACCCAATCGACCCTACAAGGATTACGATGCTTGTCCATCTTCACACCAAGCTTGTCAACAAGCTCTTGTGAAGCTACATTCAAGCTACTGCCTCCACCGATAATGAGAGTGCCTAATCTTCCTTGACAAGGGACTTGAGTGTGAAAAATACTAGTGCGACGCCAATCCTGTTCTTTAGCCTTTGGGACTGTCAACAACGGTCTCGTAACAAGAGTAAAGCTTTCGTAATTCCGTCAAAATAATCAACATCCTCAGTTCTTTGTGTTTCATTGAACTTCGTATCTTGTTCCGCTATAATTTTAGATTCAGCTTGTGGCTCTTCCAGACAAAAGTGCAACCCCTTAGATGGACAAACAACAGCAAAATGACCACGACCACACACTTGTAGCATAGTTGCACAATGCTGTCTTGTTTTAAACCACTTGGAATCTTTCCTTTATCTGTATCATCATCCCTAGGACTCAAAACACGCTGGCGGCTGCCCCTCCCAGGAGGTTGGTTAGATAGTTTGGTAATATTGCCTTGAGCAAGGTTGCATGTGCCTCGCTTAGTTGAAGGCGGTGCTGCACTAAAACCTAGTCGCCTTGATGATCGAATTCTATGCGCTTCCTCAAGTTTGAGGGCAAGCTGATACACATCATCTAAGGTAACACAATTTGTGGTTGCCATATCAAGTTGGTTCTGCTTGCAGGCCAGAATTATAACGAGCAGCAAATTGACCTGAAATTTTCTTCAAACCGTTACGAATTCTGAGCTCATGAAACTCCTCCGTGTATTCTTCAACCGCCTTAATTACCCTGCTTACAAAAAACATCATTTAAGTACAAAGCTTGCTCATAGTCGGCGGGAAGAAAGTGTTCTTTCATCTTTAGCTTCATATCATGCCACTATCAATAGGTGGCTGATCAGTTCTCGTAAGCAAATATGCCATCACAAGGGGCTGCACCCTTCAATTTTTCATTCACAAACCAAACTTTCTTGTTTTAGGGCATAAAGTATCATTCAAAAGTAATCTTCCATGGATGTAAGCCAGTCAAGGAAAGCCGTCTAATATAGTTTTCCATAAAATTGAGCAACTTCAAGACGTAACTTTTTGGTCACATCATCAGGCATCTCAATGTTTTCACGCCAAACTCCTTAATTTCCCACTATATGACCTCGACCTTTACACTCGTTTCTTCGTAACCTTGTAATAGAGCGTGCATTGTCATCATTATCGGATTTGGCCTCAAGATTCTGTTTACTTTGACTTCTTTCCAATACCGTTAGTATGTCATCAAAACGACGATTGATGTTCGCAAACTCTTCTTCATGCTTCTAGAGGGGGCTTTGAATAGCATTTCTATCGAAGAACTTCCATCGTCGCCGCCAGAATTGTGTTTGGAGCCCATAATAATATGGATATTAATTGCATACAACTTGCAGCCAAGAACATCCTTTCTAACCCCAAAATTGATGTAGGACGGACCTTACTAAGGGTATATAAAGCTGTCCTACAAGCTAGTATGGTTGGCTAGGGCTTAGATTTGAAGGCTCTATGATTTAGAAGCTAGAGTTGGGCTTTAGGAGTTAAAGGGATATAATCTTTTGGCTGTTTAGGGTGCTGTGAACAGTACCAGACGACAGTGTTTTTGGTGTTTAGATATTCAAAAAGACAAGGAAAGGAAAGCAAATAATAACAAAACCTTAGAATCTCACTAAGGCTTACTAGGAGTCTCTGCTAGAAGAGATTCAATGGAGTCTCACCGCCTTGATAAATTATGCCAATCTCAAAACAAAATATTAGTCTTCAAATATGTATGTGAACACAGATAGTTATCACCTTATGATGATTTTTTTGGCTTGTAGCAGACTATGGCACATTAAATGTATTTTAAAGTTTTTGAGAGGGAGAAAGAAGACTACAAGATACCGTGGTGTGTTGCTTTGAAGGGACAACAATTGGCCCTGTTCTTGGTAGCGGGAAACAAACTAACCTATGAAGCAAAGCCAGGGTGTCAGCATCAGACACTTGCTCACACCCCACAGTTCTCGGAGACAGGTACACGTGTCAGACTATCAGATACCTTTGTATGGTGTTGTTTATGGTGCATTTACTTTTTATTCGGGCATGGATAAAGCACAAACACAATACACTTTCTTCATTTTCTGATCATTCCGATAAAAATTAGTGCTTCCATTTCATTGGATTTTCTCCTTTGACATTTTACAAAATCCTAAATTAGATAGGTACACGTTAACATCGAATAGAACTCAAATAGCAATCATATATTCACAAGTATGGTTGGCAAGTCAAGCTAGGGTAAAAACAATGAGTAAAGTCAATGTTCCAAATTTACTAACCTTTCCTAGGGATTCACAAAAACTCGAAGGGTAAAAATCCTATGAAACGGAGGGATTACTATACTTTCTTCTTCTTCTTCATTCTGCTACTTCAGTCTTTCCCCTGCTACTTTCTTTTCACGCTTCTTCAATGGGTTTTTGCTGCTGCTTCTCTTTCTTAAATTATTCTACAGCAATTGTAACTTTCATCTTCTGATTGCTAAAGTTTGATTATCTTCTATACAAAAACTTAAACATTTAAATGTGCACCTATATATGTGTATGCACACATGTACAGACAAATACACAAACAGAATTTGACTTTCCTCAAATTTCCATGTCCTGTTTCCCTGACGGTGTCCAAGTCTGTGTTAACTATAAGTTATTACTTTGTAGTCAATGAAGATAGAGGTTATTTAAAGATATAAAGTATGTTGTTACTTTAGCCAAGTTTAGTGTCCAGCAAAGTTTGAAATTGAAAGTTCTGATAATTTATGATCAATGATTCAACATAACAAGATTCGCATAACAATCACAAAAGGCATTGTTTTTTTTTTCTTTTCTCTTTTTTGATTTATGCTTAGATTCAATTTCCTAGAGAGAGAAAAAGAAGAGTGAAACTCTCATTTTGTTCCCTTTTATAAAAATAAAGAGAGAAGAAACTAGAAAAACAACCAAACGATCCTATGTTACTAACTTAGGGCAGCTAATGCTATAGCAAAAACAAGTAAAAAAGAAAGAAGCCAACATTCGAACTCTAAAGCTATCTCACCCCGTTTTTGCTAGGAAGAAGAAAAGGAAGCAATGCCTCAAACCAGTTCATGTCCGATATAAATAGTAAAGAAGATATCAATACTATATTCCATGGAATGTGCTAGAGAAAAATGATGCTGTGTATAGACAAACCTTGGCCTGCCTGATAAGCTATCTGACACGTCTGGGGAGAAAATTTTCAGAACAATTTCAAACATGACAGGGCGGAGAGGACTTCCAGTTTCCAGAACAGATGTTTGTTTCTTCTTGGAGCTTGAATTACATGGAATGTCAAACTCAGAGATAAAATCTACAAACGCACGTAAAGTTGGATACCCAATCTGATAACAAGGCATTCTATAAGTATATGATTAGATGCTGATCAAAAGAAATCTCATACCCAAAAGAACTAAATCTGTAGCCTACCTGTGGTATATTGCGTGTTCTTAGTTCCTGTACGAGCTGAACAAAAGGAGAACAACAGAGAAGAGCCTGCAGAGTAGCATTGAGAAAGCATAGATTACCCAAGTTGACTAAACCTCGAGGTAGTAAATTTCTAGCTGTTGCACCCTGCTCATTTGATGCATCACAAGAAATTTCTTTGGGATCCACAAGCTCAAAGCCTTCTGATGAATCAATAAAGGCTTCATCTACTACAGGTTTAGATGATGAACTCGAGCTTTCAGTTCTAAGCTGCTTTGGACTCGAGTGGTTTTGAGTATCAGAAACGGTTACAGATACATGTGGCAAAGATAGTTTCACATCATTTTGTTGCAGTTCTATTACACTATCACTACATTGAGCAGGCCATAAATCATGGTTGCTTCCATTTTCATCTATACAAGTGGATATTACTTCTTGCGCTTTTTCTGTTGTACAAACAGTGTTCAAAGTACTCTCGTTATGCAGCAGCTTTGCTGGGCGACTTTCTGTGGAATTTTCAGGCTTTTTTGGTATGGTGCTGAAAATCCCCACGGATTTTAACGTTTCAGAGTCCAAAGACCCAAATTTAATTGTTTGATCACTCTCTTTTGGTTGGATTTGCAATGATTTGATCTCATCTTCAGTAAACGACCCAAACACCAGAACCTGACAATGATAAACAATTAACATAGATAAGTACACCACAGAAAAGAAAACTGAAATGCAGCAATAACTGATACTAAGTCCTCTTGTGCAGGAACAAATAAGTAAAGCAATGATCATGTACATGATAAACACACAAGTATAGCTCTCTCACAATCAATACATGTGCACAAAGGTGTAGAAACAAAACCAATCCTTCATTACTTACCGATAAAATAAATCACAACATACAAGGTTTACATTGATCTAAAGAACTATTAAGTCAACCCAGAGGGTCAGTCTCACTTACTTGGACAAGTTATGCCAGAAAGTGAGAATTAAAAAATTGTTTTATATTTCTGGTAAGTACACTACAAAAGGTCTGTCAATCATTGATCACATTCACTTATGACCTGCATAGATGACCTGTGTGAGGATGGCTACACATTGTTGCACTGCAATGAGGTGGTTCGCCTAGCTAAACTATGGAAGTAGATGACATCTTAAGTAGCCTTATTGTGTGGCAATATACCAAAACATAATACAGAAGGTTTACTTTGAGATATAGACATATAGTAGGCCTACGGCCTACCTAAACTTTACATAGCTTCGGTACTTTGTGATTGCAATTTTATCCCCACCAAGTAAATAAAGCTGTCCTTCATGCCTTTACAGGTGCAAAGTTCTCACAAACTGATTCTCCCTAGCACAATGTCAGATAGCACCCTGACAGCCTTTGCACTCTATGACCGCCGGTGTGTGATTCAAGAGGCAGGGGGCAAGATCCTTCCAATGATACACATTTCTAATTTCCTTCCTTTAATTCGGCTAGTGTAAAAAGCACAAGATCAACAGCATTGAGAAATTTTAAAAATGAAAGCCCAAAAAAGGTAAAGTATTTGCTCAGGTAGAAGGCCACAAGGGCTTTGTTTTGTCTTTTTGGTTGAGATAAGGGCTTCAATTTCGACAGACTTTCATCTATAACACTGCACTCGAGGTTTGTGATGGCTCCCTTGAAAAATATATTGGTTTCTTGGACAATGTATAGACTGTATAATCTGTCGTCTACACGTGTTACCCCCCTGCTTTGGTAGTTGAACATATATAACTCGAAGTTACCTAAACATGCCATCCTGATAACTGGACCTCTGATGCTTATTGTCCAATGTGAAGAAGTAACTTATGATATCTACAGAGTTACAAGTATTCTTCACCGAATGCTGATACAAGGGTAAACAAGGTCAAAGAGAACTACAGTCGGACACCTTAGCTATTCATCCAATATATTTGACACCTTGGACACTAGCAAGTCAACACGCAGTCTTTATGTTGACAGCGTCCCGACGCCACACTTTACTAATCTGAAGACTTAGCCCCAAGAAAAGGAAATAGATAAAAGCTTCGGATTTAAAGAAGAATTGAAGCACTAGACCAAACGCGAGCACAACGACAATTCTCGAAATGTCACCAACAGCAAATACCCATACACGAAGCCCTGAAATAGAGACACTACACTCAAACACAAAACGTGTACTTATTTTGAGCCGCAAAAAAATAATGCCAACGCGATACTTCGCAAACACCAACCAAAACTCGTTAAGATAAAAAGGGCAACTAAATGCACTTCAATGGAATGCACGATCGGTTACTCATAACAATTGAATTTGATTCACATTTTCCACAATAGCAAAAAAAAAAAAAAAAGGAGCCCTAGAAGCCTAATTTAAACATTAAATCGAACAGGAAGTGAGTAAACCTGGCGATGAGTCATCTTTTGGCAGAAGGCAAAGAAGAGGCGATCAAGAGACCCTCAAGGAAAAGCAGGAGGCATGGGAGTGGCCATAATGAGGGACAAAACCGAGCCGTTTTGGGGATGTGGTCGAAGCTAGGGCTTGAGTTTGGAGCCGAGTAGTGGTGGCACGAGAATGATAGAGCGAAACGACGACGGAAGACATGAAAATGCAAAAAGAGAAGAAGGAAAGCGATTGAGGGGGAGAGAGAGGTGGTGATAGGGTTTGTCTCTCCCTGTATTGGCCCCCCAAAAAGGCAACAGGTCTGGTGGGCAAGAGAAGAATTGGAAAATGGTGATTTGGGGAAGGAGGGCAGAAGAAGGGTTTTTCACGTGGTCAATTGGGGGTTGGGGGTCCAAATCTTGAGATACGAGTATGGATCTTTGTCCATAATCGGTAAATCCCTTCTGTTGTGTCAACAACGCAGGAGCGACCAACGTTCCATCGGTTCGATTTTTGGAGGTAAAATAAATAATTCAGTTCTATTTGATTTTAACGGTTTACACTATTTGGTTTACTTGATTAAGTTGTGGGTCTTTTTAGTTACCCTTTTTGTCAACATTTATACTTAGGGGCCAGGGATTTGGAGCAAACCTAAAATGGGTTATTTCAGTTATTTAAAAATTTACATGGGTGATTTGACTAGTGTGGTGAATATTAACTAAAGTTGGGTTTATTTAAAGTTGATATTGTTTTTCAAATGTTTATGTATTAATCTAATGAAAAAAAGAAAAAACCTGAATTCGACTCAACCTATTGTTTTGCGTAATCAATAATGAACTGGCTGATTTTGAAGGTTCACTTTCATTGATTTCAACGGTTTAGCAGCTTTGGATGCTTTTCGGAGTGCGCAACATCCCTCACGGTAGATGACTTTATCGGGACACTACCTTAGGAAACTCTTATTGCTCCAGCATGTTGGATGCTCTCTCGCCAGGTAGGCGACCTCTCCAGGTAGGCGAAGGTGACTCATCCGTAATACTACATTGGCACGCATGAGGAATCATGTCGGCATGAGGAATCCTTTTTCTCTAAGTAGGCGAATGATGTGGAACAACACCTCGACCCGTCGGGGGTATGCGACTCTTTTTGGACACTATCTTGGAAAAGCTTCAAGTGATTAAGTACAAGGATTCATCGCGGGTTAGACGACTTTCTCTAAACACTATCTCCGTTAGGGAACTCTGAGTGTTTTGATACGATGACTCCTCTTTCGCTAGGTAGGCGACTATTCCGGCAAAGTACCTTGGCCTATTGAGTAAGGACTCCTCAATGACACATGTTGATGCATCGAGTAGGCAAATGCTTCAGGTAACCGCCTTGGCCCGTAGAATAGGGAACTCTTTTTAGACACTACCTTGGTGTGTCGGGTAGGCAACTCTTTTGGAACACTACCTTGACTCATCGGGTAGACGACTCTTCCGGGACATTATCTTAGCGCATTTCGAGTGTTTCGCATAAAGACTCGTCACCAGATAGGCAACTTTCCAAGCACCTTATCTTCGCCAAGGTATCCATATGATTACTCTACGTGTTAAGACACTATGAATCTTTATCGGTACCCTTAAGGACTATGACCCCCGAATCACTTCAAGAAAGGAACCAAAGGGCATCGCCCCTAGGCCACCTATCATTAAAGCATTGGGCCTTCCCACAAAGCTACCAAGCTCTTTAATTTTCTCGATGCCTCCCATGAGACTATGTAAGGGCTTTGGACCGATGGTATACTTAGGTTGTTTTCTGGTCACATCGACGTGACGTTTTGTGAGTCAGTCTTCCTAGACAGATAGAACGAAACTTTAAAGGACATGTCGAGTGAGTATGCAATCTAATAGTCAGTGAAACACCGGCATTTATGGCCCTCTTGACAAGATGTCACTCATAGGAAGTGCAACGAGCTCCTTGGTGACATGGCTTTTCCATCTTCTATAAATAGCAAACTTGGTAATTGATTTTCATAAGAATATGCACAATTTCACTTTCCCACTGTAGAACTTAATAACTAAAAGACTCTAGAGAGAGAAGGCCTCTGGATTTTGGACCTTGACTCTAGACTTAAGTGTTGGACTCTTGATCGAGTACTCACTTCGGGTGCTCGCCCTCACAGCCTTGCCACTCCTCGAGCTCTTCTAGATTGCCTTGGTCTTTGCCTCTACTCTGTCCTTACTATATCTCACACAATCACATTTGACTTCACTACATTCCTCGTGAGATCTCCATGTATACAACAACCCTAGTTCTTACGCATCACAATTTAGCTATATGGGACGATAGAGGCCTAAAAAATCATCATAACCTATTTTTATTACGATATATACTCCAACAAGGACCGCTTATTTTGGTTGTGCACCTGCAGAATGAAAGGCCGGTGCCCGGAGGGGCCTTGGACTCCCTCATTTTTTTTTTCAAAACCCAATTGGGTTCAAAACCTATCGAAAGTAGCAAGCTTTAAGAAACCCATTACAAACTCAATTGACTCCTCTAACATACAAAGTCAAACATATGCAACTTTGAAAAATGGGAGGGCCCATTAAGCCACCAAACTGTCCACTCCCGCCCATTTGTTTTTTCGGTAATTCCATCCCACCCATTTTCACTCTTCTCTCCTCTCTTTTATTTTTACTCTTTAGTTATATTAATTAATTATTCAATTAACTAAGGTCAATACCTAATCCATCTCAAACTTAACAATTCACCTAAACACTACTTGCAACCAACCAGTTACCATGAATCAATCTCCACTTCTCAATCCCGTTACTAGAAACAAAAAGCTATTATTCGACATTGCGAAGATTTCTTCTTTTCTTTATCTATTCCAATTATTTAAATTAATAATTTTACATTGATTAAATAGAAAATTGTGATTTTGTGCTTTTGTTTTTTTGTTAATGTATAACGCAATTTATGAGATTGTTCAAATTCTTCGGCCGATTCTCCTATGGTAAATCATTCAGTTCAATTTTATTTTTTCACATACTACCTCATCTTCGCACACCATATATGTATTGCTTTTGGAAAATTTTTACGAATCACATGTATTACATTGATGCCCTTGAAAATAACGCCCCTATACACAACGATGGGGCAGACTGCTCTAGATTACACCTAATCCAACCTATTTGCTTATTTCGTGATTGATGCATTACAATAAGTCATACAACAATTTGAAGGGAAATATTTCAAAACCTAACTCTGATCTATCAAGCTTGGTTACTTTACGACCGTACATGACTGGAAAGGAACTAGAGGATTTTTAGCATCGATCGAGCCAAGCGTACTGAAGTTGTGCTTTGGGATGTGGCAAACCTGATAAGGTGCATGGTGATGAGCTTGAAGCTTTATTCAAAGGAACTCTCCCATGAAGATAAATAAAAAAGCCCCCACCTATTCAAGCACACACCATCCATTCTACCTTGCTTCAACTAGCAGCCCAAAGGCTAGATCATGGAAGAAAACTCCTGATGTATGTGTCTTATATCAAGCTCCACTGTAACTTCCCATCATGCATGCACATATGTAAGATGTTTATCAAAAATACCAACAACACTTGTCATTTATAAACATCGTCCCTAACGACCCGAAGCCATACCATTTGAAGAAATATCGTTAAAATTATAAATTTAGGTCGTTAGAATCCATCAGAAGCCAGGTCTTAAGCCATCGAAAATCGTCTTAAGCCCGGATTTAGGTGTGGGGCATCACCCTTATGCTATAAAGGTACATATTTATTATAGTCCATACCGTGTAAGGTACTGTTCATTCAACTTTACATTACAGCTTTATCAAATGATGATAAGTGCATCGGTGCATGCGTATCAGAATAATCTGCTGAAAATAAGTATACTATGTCAAGTTGGTTTGAGAGAAAAAGCAAGTGACTAGCTCCTTCAACCTTGCTGCATACCCCGAAAAGAGCACTTGCTTTCAAATTTTATCGAAAAACAAGTGCTTTTTTCGGGATACGCAGCAAGGTTAGCAATTGATTGCCCCTAAATTACAGGGGTTCGAAGATGTTAGGGCAGTAATCTCTCTCTCTCTCTCTCACACACACACACACACATGTATATGTTCAGCGTGTTTTTTATTTCAACAAACCCTAGTGTTAACCCTACGGTTATTTAACCTAGGATTATATTTGGTTTTGATGATAACCAACATTGATGTTTATGTTGTCTAACATGCATTGAGTTGATGTAGCAATAGAAACAATCTCATACTCATGCAAACAGACTATTAGACGGGCAACACGGTCAAAGACTCTCAACGGAACGCATCAAAGAAGGAATTCGTCGATTGAATTTTTCATGCTTTTATTTCCTTCTTTGTAAACTAGACATAGATAGATGATCGTTACGATGAATGTATACCTAGAACTTGCCCATAGGTTTTCCTTGCATGCATAAAAGTTTTTCATTCTTTAAAAACTAGGAAACTGCATTTTTTGGAATACAGTCGACTGCATTGGATTGCAGTCGACTGCAAGTTGGGCAGTGAGGTATTACAGTCGACTACAATACTTCCAGTAGCCTATTATAGTCGAATGCATTGGATTACAGTCGACTGCAAGTTAGAAATTTTGAATTTCCAACGGCTACTTTGGGATTACAGTCGACTGCAATGGTGCATTACAGTCGACTGTATTTACCATTTGTCGCATTTAATACTCCACCTAACTCCAAACGACCATATTAATTCCCAACTCTATAAATACTCATTTTGGGCTTAGTTTTGATTCATCAATTGCATTCAAAGCTCTCTTATCTTTCATATACTCAAAGATCAAAGCAATTGTTCAATATCTCTTGTTTTTCATTGATTTCACATCCATTTCAAGAGAGCATTTATTGTGAGCTTACATTTGAGAGATATACACTTTCATAAGTCATCATACACTAATCTCTCTTGTTCTAGTGCTTAAACTTGTACTCATCTACTTATTGAGAGTGAAATCTTGTACACAATTCTTCATCTAAAGGTTATTGTATCAAAGCTTGGAGTTGTCAAGCTTGGAGCTTTGTGATTGTCAAAGCTTGTTCTTGATGTGGGCATAGCATCAAGGGATTGTAAGAAGTTCGATCTTGACCCGTAAGGAAGATTATACTAGTGGATTCTAGGGCCTTTCAACGGACTTCCTTGAATAGGTGGACGTAGGCTTGAGGGTATATCAAGCCGAACCATTTAAATCTCCTTGTCAAGTATCTCTAAACATTTCTCTCTTTACATTATCATTTTACATTTGTGTTGAGATTGGTTAGTTTGCTTTTTAAGTTATTGAGATTGAGGTTTGTTGTTTGTTAATTTTTAAAGTAGTCTTAAAACCCTATTCACCCCCCCTCTAGGGTTATCTTTTTGGTTTCACCTAGTTCACTAACCGTGACTTATGAACCCTAATTACACCTATATTGCTTGTAATTACACCTATATTGCTTGTAATTACACCTATATTGCTTGTATAAACCTTAATTACACCGATTGCTTGTGCTTGAATCGGGATATCCAGCTAGGTTTTTAGATCTGGGTTTTTTTAGAATTATTGTGTTTTGGTTTTGTTAGTTATGTATTTAGTAGATCTGAATATGGCTTCAGAGAACTCTAATTTCTCTCATGATCGAGACTCTGACACCTTGGGAGGTATGGCCAGGAGGTTTTTATTGAGTAAGAACAGCTAACTCTATGACAATGCCGCTGGGGGAATACGCTTATTAGGAGTATCATGTATAATAGAGTATTTGATCAGCAGTTGTTCCAAAGGGATCACTTCTAGAGGTTAAGAGGTCAGGTAATCGTGGAACATTTGTGACCTTTTTTCTTTTCATTTTGCGATTTCAAAAAATCTAGACATTATCTTGCAAGATAGTCCTTAGAATATTAGGGGCACCTTAGTGGTCCTCAGACGCTGGGAACCTTTTATGGATGTGTCGCAAGTGGATTTTTCCACCATTGATTTTTGGGTTCAATTGCAGTATGGTGCTCTTGAACTGTCTAACTATGAGTTGGTCATTTAGTTGGGGAATACGATAGGTAGTCTGCTTGCAGTCTTCTTTGGCAGCAGTGCAAGGATTACTTTCGTGTTCTTGTGTGTTTGAGGCTAGATGATCCTCTCGTTCCTGGGTTTTTTGTGCGTTCTATGTCTAGGGAACCACATTGGATTTAGGCATGGTTTGAAAAAGTCTTTTGGGTGTGTTATAGGCGTGGTGTTCTAGAGCATCAAATGGATAATTATCATCTATCTTTGCGGGTGATTCGAAACCGTTTGGATCACACCTATTTGCATTATACTACATATGTCGCTTTGCTATGGTATTGTCTCAGGACGAGCCTTGTTTTTCCCGAGAATTACAGGCTTTCACCAATACTAACTGGAATTACACACACCGTATCCACATTGTTGCTAACAGTGATGATCCTGAATTGGTGCATCGCACCAATAACTCACCTACTATGTATACCGATGATGATTTGATCATAGAGGTAATTAGGGGAGAGATGGTTCATGAGAATATGATTCCGGCGAGGTCGGTGGTTAGCGGTGTACTGGAGGCACAAGATGCATGGTCATAGGTAAACACTAAGTTGCCAGCGAATGATATGTTGCATGTAGCGGTGTAGGCAACTTTGGACATTCAGGCTTGGGTAGCTAAGTCGGCCAAGACTTTAAGGGGTTTAGGTCCAGGTGGCAGCTTACTTGGACGAATAGGTAGGGCAGATTGAATGCAGAAGTGGACGAAAAGGATGCTGAGGGTGAGGGTTTTGGTTGTCTTGCTCGGCTTGACTCATTAACTAGTCCTGGAATATTACAAACTATGGATTGGGCTGGCCTGCCGAAGTTTGAGCTATAGACTGGATATGTTGTTCATTTAGAAAACATGCCGACTTTTAATCAGTATGGAAGCTCTTTGGATGGGCCTGACACAAGTCTGTTGTGTGGACCATGAACCAATATTAACGAGTTACCTGGCAACAACACAGATCTTAGGTTCTCAGCTCAAGTTTTCCACCAAGTTCTTAACTTCGGGCTCCTGATTTTTGTGCGGCGTCAGTTGCGAAGGATGGCGATGAAACTAGGGACGGTCACAGTGGATTACGATCAACACTTTTATCAATTTATTCTCATTATTCTCACAAATGCTATTCCAAGGACTAATTCAACGAGCGAGGGTGCGTCCTTAGGTAAAAGGGTGAAGCATCGGGAAGGGGATGGCATGCAACTAATAATGTTTGCTCGACAGCTATGGAATGGGGGCTTCAGTTGAAGCGTAACAACTTCTGCTTCCAGTGCAAGTAGTTCAGACTCACGCAAGAGACCTCAACCAAGAGATGCGGTTGAGATCGATGGCATGCAAGACACCAAGAATCTATGCACTGATGTATTTGGTCAATGACGCTTAACTGAGGATTCACATCCAGCGAGGAATCTCTCGTGCCTGAAAGCTTACTGAAGAAAGCCTACTCCCTAGAGGTCATATCTTCAGTTCAAATTCCACTAGTTATAGTGGCTGATCCTGTGAGCTCCTATTTCTCTACTTCTTCGAATTCTAGTCTACGTAAAGAGAGAAGGATGTATCACATTCTGAGGAGGATTTAGATGGGGAAGCTAAGAAATCTCGCATTTTGGAGGTTACACCCATTGTTCAACCTCCAGGTTTGCATGCCTTTAACTGTAATATTTTCACTCCTCGTCTAATTTATTTGCTTGCTATGCTTGTTCACTGCGACTTTAAGGATATTGGGATTCATTTTTTTGGGTTCAGTTGGCTGTTCTCAGTGCCAAGGATTACTAGGTTTTAATCCTTTTTTCTGTATTTGGTTTTATCAGCAGTTTGCTTGTGCAGTAGGTCTTATTGTTGGTTTTGGTGGTTGGGCCAAACGAACCATATGTGAGCCAATGATTATTTTAATCTGGAATTGTGGTGCTATTGGTCAAACTGCCACTGTTCGGACAAAGATGGGTTTGATCAGAGCTCATTATCTGGACGTTGTATTTCTCATGGAAACCAAATCTAACTTTTTGAATGTTACTTCTATTTTTCACAAATTAGGTTTTTCTTCTTTTACCAGTTTGATCCAATCGGGCTCAGTGGGGGATTATGGTTAGGTTGGCATTCTTCTATTTGCCTGACTATCTTTCATATGAATAAAAAATGCATTCTCACTACCTTGTTAGGGTCGAATGGTGAGACAGAGCTATTTGGGTTTGTGTATGGGCACCTTCAGGTTTTTTTAAGGTCTTTATTTGGAAATTCATAGCTTCTCTTTTTGCGTCGTTTTTCTTGTCCTATCTGTTTGTGCGGTGACTTCAATCAAATTTTAGATTCTTCAGAAAAATCTAGTGGTTCGTCGATTGTTACCCCTGGGGTTTCTGCATTTCGTATTTTTCTTGAATCATTTGGCATGTCTGATATTAGTTGGGACGACCCTTTATTTACTTAGGCCCGAGGATCTCCATCGGATGGCTTTATCTATGAGAAATTGGATCAAGTTATGGCTTCCTTTTCTTGGATTGTTCTTCACGCTAACGCGGTAGCCAAGAATTTAGCTGTTTAGAGGTCAGATCATGTGCCTATTTTGTGTGTTACTGATTTGACTAGTGGTTTTCATCATTTTTCCTTATCGCATTTAGGCCATGTGGCTTTCGGTCCCTCAATGCCTCCCTTTAATCCAAGAAGTATGGTCTTTAGCGGTGGCATGTTCACCATTATTTCAACTGATGAGTAAACTCCATACAGTCTTGAGGCCCTTATGAGTTTGGAGTTCGAATAGCTTTGGGCATATTGACGATCAGATTAAAGCTGTTCGCCATTTATTGGTAGCCTCTCAGTCACATGTTGCCTCCTTTGAGGAGCTCAGCTTTGTGAATTATAAAATTCGATGTAAACTGGATCTTCTTTTAACTTGTGAAAAGGTGTTTTGGGCAAAGTGGTCTAAAGTGACCTGGCTCAATTTGGGGAACTGTATAACACCAAACTTTTTCATGCTGCTATTATCATTTGTCATCGGAAAAATTATATTTCTTCAGTGAAAGATTCCTCTGGCGTTCTTGTTTCAGAAGAGGAGAACATTCGCTCACTTATCACTTCCTACTTTAAGAGCTTGTTCTCACCAGTTGCTTTACTTTTAGATTCAAGGATTCCTACCTGGCCTCTTCATCTCTTAAATCCCTTTCTTCTGATCATGTTCTGCACATTCGGCAATTTTTCATGCCAAATAAAATTAAACATACTGTCTTTCAGTTAGGGGATTTAAAGGCTTTGGGTTCGGATGGTTTTTTGGCAATTCTATTCAAGCGTTGTTGGGGGTTTATGGGACCATTAGTTACTACTACCGTCCTTTCTTTTCTTAATTCTAGCAAGTTGCTCAGGGAGGTGAACCGCACCCTCATTACTTTGATCTCGAAGGTTAACTTTCCAGAATTGGCAGCGTACTTTCAACCTATTAGCTTGTGTAATGTTGTATACAAAATCATCTCCAAGGTGCTCGTGAACAGATTGAAATCGGTTATGTGTGATTTGGTTTCACCTTTTCAAAATGCTTTTCTTCCAGGAAGGTGCCTTTCAGATAATTTTTTAATTGCTCAAAAACTTACGGACTGTGTTTGAAAACGAACAAAAAAGTGTACAATATTAGTAGCTCTTAAACTTAATTTGAGCAAGGCTTTTGATCGGGTTAGTTGGGTATTCCTTCAAGAGGTTTTACTTGTTATAGGTTTTCCTAACTCTTGGGCGATACTGCTGCTCTATTGCGTTTCTACAGTTTCTTATTCGATTCTAATTAATGGATTACCCACTTCTACTTTTAATCCTACTTGTGGTATTCGACAAGGTGATCCCCTATCACCTTTTCTTTTAGTCTTTGTGTGTCGACTAGTTTAACTTAGGCTGAAAGCCAAGAAAAATATCATGGTCTTAAGGCTGGAAAATATTCCACGTCAATCTCTAATCTCATGTATGCATATGATATATTTTTATTTCTCAGCATTAGGAAAAACGTGATCCATGACATTGAGGAGGTTAAAAATGTCTTGAACGATTATTGCCTTTTGTCTAGCCAAAGAATCAATTGGTCGAAATCCAGCTTGGTGATTAACCCTAATGCCAGTGACGATATCCGTCACTTAATTGAACACGACTTTGATTTTTCTGCCAATGTAGTGTTTGGAAAATATTTGGGCATTCAATTGGACGTGGCTTCTCAAAAAAGGAAATTTCCTAGGCTCTAGTTCAGAAAGTTCAAGATCGGTCTGCATATGGTTAGGGTTCTTGTTAAATAAAACGGGTCATGTGACTCTTAACCATTCAGTGTTATCTTCCTTGTTGGTTCATTATATGTCTGTTTTTAAATTTTCGGTGGCGATTTGCAATCAATTAGATCAAATTTTATCCCCCTTCTGGTGGTCTGGGGAAGCATCAATCTATCCATTGGATTGCATGGCCTATTTTATGTCTTCCTAAAAGGTTAGGCGGTTTGGGGTTCCGGGATTTTAAACTTTCTAATCAATCTTTATTTACCAAACATGCTTGGAAAATTTGGTATCACCCTCAGAGTCTTGTGGCTTGGGTGCTTAAAGGGAGATACTTTGCTAGGCATCAGTTTTTCAACATAATCAACCTTGAACCTGCTCATGGATACCCTCAGAGTATTCTGGTTGGACAGCATATTCTCAAACAGGGCTTATAATGGCATATAGGGGATGGATGGTCTATTTCAGTTTGGATGGATTGGTGGCTCCCTTCTGTATCGCCTGCGACATTACAGAATTTTCCGTAATGGTGAGAATGCTGCTTGGCTTATCTCCGATTTGTTCATCCCCAGTACTAATACTTGGGATTTGGGAATTCTTTTTCACACATTTCCTGCGGATATTATTTCCCAAAATTTGGAGCCTCTAATTATTGCCTTATGGGTCTGAGGACTTGTAATTTTGGCAAAATTCCATCTCGGTGGCTTCCATCTATAAGTTCTTGACTGATAGTTCTTCCTCTCCCCCCCCCCCCCCAACTAACTCCTTGTATGACTTCCGCTCTTTGGCTTAAACTTTGGAAACTTCCAATCCCAGAAAAATTTAAGATTTTTCTCTGGCATATCATTCATCATAGATTACCTCTTTCTTCCGAACTTCTTAAATTCCAGTGCCCTATTAATGAATAGTGTCCTCTTTGTTTGTCTCAACCAGAGACCCATGATCATCTTTTTCTTGATTACCCTCGTGTTAGTTCGATTTGGGAATTTTACATCGCTGTTATCTCACTTGTCTAACCACTCAGCTACTGCTTGGTTGCAGAATCGGTTATGAAGCCAATTTTTTTGTCATTTTTCGTAGTGTCAAAAGTTTCAAATTCATTAACTGTGAGGAATACTGAATCGATAATCATGATTGGCTAGCTATATACATTGTGTAAAAAGGACGATTTCTTCCTTTTAACCATAATAGGCTTGCAAACTTGCCCCTAACCATATGAGTAAACATAATTGTTCAATTCTTATGTTATTTTTGGCACGAGATCATGTTTTTCAGTATATTGACTAGCGTCAACTTCAAATTCGTCGATTCCACCTAATAACAAATCTTATCTTACATTCAAAAAAATTCGACAACTTTTGAAATGAAATCATGCGCCCCCCCCCCCCCCAACCCAAAATAAATAAATAAATAAAAATTTGTCACTTATTTCATCAGCTTTTTAAACCAAGTTTAATGATGAAATGAGATGTGCATTGTTTTTCATTTTCAGATGTTTCTAACAAAGAATGACAAAAAAAAGCCTATTCTTCAACAATCTCAACTTTGTTAACTAAGGATTCATGCTTATATGACGAGGGCGCACACTCAAAAGGTTCAACCTTGGCAAACAGTTATGACAATCGATGAAACTTGTCCTTTGACCTCCTATTTCATCAATTGCATTTCAAAAATCATTTTCAAACATTCTTCTACTTCGTCTAGAGTATTTCCAAACAAAGTTGATGGAATATCTTAATCCATATATATCACTCTCGCTTTCATCTTCAAACTTTTGTAATTCATCACAAGTTTCTATTAAAACAGTTGGTCATGATTTTCATTCATGCAAGTCATGAGATTTTTTAAGAAAATTCTCAACTCGACCAGCATAATATTCATGTAAGATATAAGTACAAATTGTTTATTATTTCTAGGGGCTAAAGACGCCAGTATAGTCTCTCACTGAAACAACCCAAAAATTGGTCCTTAATTCATGAAATCAGGCCTAAAATTTAGAAGAATTACTTGAAATCATGTTTACAAACATCCTTAGATCTAGTACTTGGCATTTTACTTCCAGAGAGGGTCCACTGGGCGTGCCAATGTTTGTGTTCGTAGACAAACTCTAAACTAATGCATAAATTCTTTCTTGCCTCTTGTTGAGGAATTCTTTGAAAATTGAAAACTTAAACTAAAATGAAAAGAAAGATAGTGTGCCCATAAAGATAAATAAAACATGTTGATTAATGGTGAGACCTTTACAGAGGTTCAAAGTTTCCAGGTCTGGAACCTAAAGATCATAATCGATAGACGGCAAAACCTCTAGCATTTAAAGAAAAAGAAGAAAAAACACTTGAAATTAAGTCAAAAATTGGCTTCTTCTTCTTCTTCTAATTTTTTTTTTTTTGGAGAAAAATCTGGAATATATACCAGGATTTATTTTTGAGACCGGGTATACGTATAGTACTGAAATGGGAAAAGACATAAAAGATGGATGACATCTCCATCCATGTGAGCTACCAAAAAAACCACTAACTACAAGAACCAAACACCGCAAGAAAATCAGCAAAGCGACATGCCGATTCTAGGAAGAGCCTGCACATGGTGTATATGATCAAACCATTCTTGTTGAACTTCTTTACTGGATCAGATAACAAAAGTCACCAAAGCTGACGAGAGGGATAAATGACCTGCCTTTCCTTGAGCGACATGCAAGGAGTGTAATTCCCTATAGTTAGAAGTCAAGATACACAAAAAGGCTATAGCAGACGAACTCATCCTACTAAGAGTGGTCATCTGCAACATGAAATCACCATCATGAAATAGCATGACGACATGTAAACATTGTAGCTTAAAAACCCAATTGATGCCAGAACTCAAAGCCAACTCAAAAGCACTGAATTTATCAATGCAACAATCGGAACCCAATCATGATTAAACAGTACCATGCCCGGATCAAATTTCGCATCCGCAGGACAACCGACTACCAAAATGGAATAGAAAACAAGAGATGGTGGAATATCACAACCACGGCATTTTGAGAATTAAATGGGATAAAGAGGAGGGTAGAAATAATCATGAAGTCTATGTGAAGCTCTGAATGGTTATGCGAATGAATATACTTCTTATGTCGAACTTTACTAAGGCGGTGTTGAAAATAACACATATGTTGAATGCTACTCATATAAACTTGGCTCTAAAAAATAATCAGCCATGGGAAAAAACCGAGCCAGGTTGACCAGAGTATAACAGAACTACTCGCCACCTGAAGTAAAGCACAACTGTTTCGAGCACACCAACCTACCAAAGCATAAAAGCTCGTCTAACTTCTGTGCATAGTGTCAAAACCCTACCGTATGTCATAAATCTGATAAGGAAGCATTAAAAAAATGGCAATGTATCAGACTAGGATAATTAATTGAAGCTAAGGGGAGGCATGAAGCAGCCGGAGAAAGAAAAGGCAGTAGAGCATAGGATGAGGGGTAGGTGGAAAGGTTGCTAATAGGCTAAGAAGGCAGATAAGAAAACCTATAGACAGTTTCTTTATATAGCATAGTCTCATATGATCGTTCAAGTGTGTACCGTGTTAAATTCTAAGTATTTTTTTTATATATATTCAAAATTTTACTAAAAAAAATATATATTTTTTCTTAAGGAACCTAAATAAACAGTCGACGTAATTTATAGTGCAAAAAAATGTGCAAGTATAGCAATTTAGTGCAACTCTCCGGTCAAGGTGATATATCATCGTTATTGACAATGTCATATAGACAAGGAAGTACCATGGAAGATTATGCAACTGTTAAATTGTGAAGTCCTGTTCAAAGTATAAAATGAAAAAAAAAAGAAAGGAAAAATCATAGAATAGGAGGAAAACAATGTTTCTAGTGTAAGGAAAAAGATACTCCTCTTATTACACATCCTCTCCTACATATACGTATCGTCAAATGTATTTTAGTGACAAAAAAATTTACTGTGAATATCGGCAAACAACATCAAGTCATACTTTAGAGGCAATTATTGTCAAACATGGTTGTAGGCCAGGAAATTTTGGACTAAAAATTGCAACATAGCGCCATCCGTGGGACTCGAACCCACGACCACGTGGTTAAAAGCCACGCGCTCTACCAACTGAGCTAGAACGGCACGCTGACAGCAAATTCACAAGTTTAGTAATAACAGTACATGAAATGAAGCTGCCGAATCCGCTGCGCTGTAGTTATTTGTTGTAACAATCGAAATGCATCAGATGGTAAAACAATTTGATCCAAACTCTTGCATAAAATTTAAAGAGATACAACTTACCTTACAAGAAAATCATGCTTCACTTATAACCAAGAAAATACATCAACACGAGAAAAAATTTACATTGGCATGATACTAATGCATGAAAACTTGTTTCGCGGTCATGATAGAATGCCCTTACCAAATTTCTACCCCCACGAGAATTGAAGCTGTGGTCATATTTGTAATCTTGTTATTAATATACAAAAAATATGATTAATTTTACTCACCACCTCATACTTAGGGGCCAATTACACCCAGCAACCCATGGTTCTAATTTTAGCATCCAGTACCAAAATTTTAGAGATGTTGGTATCCCGTACTAATTAATGGCCAAAATGGCATTTGACCAGACATCTGTTAATTTTTTAAGGCCAAATTGGTCTCTTCACCTAATATCCTAGTCAACTTGAAATGGCACCAATCAACCCATGCTTACCACCAGTAATCTCCCCAACCACCACTACCTCCAAAACCTTCAACTCCATCACCAAACCAACACCAACGGTATCACTCATTCAGACCAATACGTACCGGTGCCCCACAACCATCCAATCATCACCACCACCACACCACCAAATTACAACAATCCCACGATTTCACCCCAATCATCGCTGCTCTCAACCCTAATTACTGCCAACTCCTAGATCCATGACCCAAGACCCAGCACCGCCGGCCTCAAAGTTTGGACCCAAGAACCACATCCCACAATCATTGAGGCAGGAACCCAATCACCCATAATCACGACTTTATGACTTTCATCACGCAATCCCCCCATTGATCACCCGCGAAACCAATCAGCCATCGCCAGTCTGGTCGCATCAATGCCGCACCCACAAAAGATCAGCACCACCACCACCACCTGATATCATTACCACTGCACCACATCATCACCACATAACCAGTTTTCCAAATCGAGGGTGGGATTGACAAGTTAGGCTAGGTGAAGAGGGCGAGGGGACATGCCAGACGCCAGAGATGCGGTGGCGCTAAAGGCGGTGTTCTTGGTGCTGTCGGTGGTGCACGGTGGTGGGGGGCATTGAGAGAAATAGAAGAGGCAGAAAGAGAGAGAAAATATGTAGAAGGATATGAGATGAAGGGCTTAAGGGGTTAATGCTGACTAGGATTTCAAGGGTGAAGAGACCATTTTGCCCTAAAAAAATTAACCACGTCTAGTCAAAGGTCATTTTGACCACCATTTGGTACTAGATACTAAGATTTTTGAATTTTTGGTGCTAGATGTCAATATTAGAACTACGGGGTACTAGGTGCAATTGACCCCTAAGTATGAAGTGGTGAGTAAAATTAATCCCAAAAAGTACGTAACAATTGTTTTTTTCTGTTTTTTTTAGCATATGGGAAAAAAAGAGTAGAAACCGCTTGAGTGAGACCAAGGTTATAGCTTAGTGCTAGTAAACTTATTGACAAAAGGAAAGGGGGGTAAACTACGTCTAAAGTTCTGTTCTTAAAATATTCACTGCCTCACATGTGTGAAACTACACTAACACCACTTATCGATGTTACATTTTTGTGCTTAACGACTTAATTGCGGTTACTAGTGCATCAAATTTTCAATAGTTATGCGATAAAAGGCCTACTTGCCATATAATTATTTTGGGTGGAATCTGTGCATCACTAATTGTAATCTACCGTTGCTTTGCTGATGCTTATCCTTATAATCAAATGTTGATCCAACATTTTCCTCATGATGGTTATAAGCCTCTGCTTGCATCTAGAGAAGAAAAAGTCGAGACAAAATATATATATAGAGTAAGACATCACACATAAAGAGCATGGCTTCAAAGAAGGAGCAGAATGAGGCAAAAGTTGAAGGAAAGGAAGAAGATACGAGACCAAGGCATTGACTAGCAGCAATAATATCCTCCTTATTCATGATGCCAGTAGTTTTGATGGCTCGTTCGTGCAAGGCATTAAGATTGAGTGATCGATTTGGGTGCATCGTTTGTGTCACTCCGCATGATGAGTACGTTCTTCACATTTTACACTGATGGCTAATTTTTATTTGAAATGAAAAATGAAGTTGCACATCAGGTTCTTCTCATGAAAAAGTTATGTTTGGAACCAACATTGGTTACATGTTACCGTGCAAGGAAATTAGCATATTGCAGATATTTTCCTTAATTTACGGTCTGTTTGGAACCAATTTTTTTAGGATTTGGATTTCAAATTCAGAATTAGATTTGTAATTATTAATTTTTTTTGTTTGGAATAGAAGGGAACTCAAATATGAACTACAGTTAGTGGTTTTAAGTGTGCTAGTGCCACCGCATGGTGGTGGTGGCGGCGCCACCACACGGGGTAGTGGCATCAATGGTGTAAGTGGTGGGGGGGTGGTCAAGTGATGGTAATGGTGGTGGTATTGAGGTGTAACTAGCGGTAGAGAAGTGACGCCAATAGTGACTCCGGTGGCAGTAGTGCTGGCGGCTGTGACAGCGATGGTGGTGATAGTAGTGGTGGCGACGGTAGTTGTAGTGGTGGTGGTGGCAGTAATGATGGCAGTGGTGGAGGTGGTACCGGTGATGGTGGCAGTAGTAGTGGCAATGGTGGTAGTGGTGGTGGTGGTTGTGATAGTGGTCATGGTGGTGCTAATGGAAATAATGGTTGTGGCGACGGTGGTAGTGATGACAATAGTGGTTGTGGTGCTGGCAGTAGTGGTGGCAGTAGTGGTGGCAGTAGCGGCGACGGTGGTGGCAGTAGTGGTGGCGGTGGTTATGGCAGTAGTGGTGGTACTGGTGGTGGCATTGGCTGTGGTGGTGGTAATGGCAATGATGGTGGTGGCGGTGGTGATGGTTGTAGTGATGGTGGTGGTGCTGATGGCAGTAGTTGTGGCGGCGATGGTGATAATGGTGGCACTGGTGGTGGCGGCGGTGGCGACGGTGGCACTAGTGGTGGTGGTGGTGGTAGTAAAAGTAATGTGGCGGTAGCGACAATGAAGACAGTGGTGGTGGGTTCATTGTTGTAGAGATCTAAAAAAATGGTAAGATATGTAAATAATTACTTTTAATTCAAGTAAATCGAAATCCCATGAAATCCGACTATTTTTCATCGGATTTTGCGTTATAGAAACAAATCTAGTCAAATCCAATGAAATCCAATTCCTTTTTTTAATGTTCCAAACAACAAACCTTGAGAATTTGAAATGAAATCCCATCAATTTCATAGTTCCAAACACACTCTTAATCTCCAATAGCAAAATTATAATAATAGCTTTGGCAGTTATTTTGGTAACGGATATGCAAGATCACTGAAGGCTCAATAGTGACCGTCATAGAAATAAAGACAAGCACTTTCACTATGATCAGAACCGAGCTCTGCATGACAAAAGTGCTCACTCTTGCTATAAAGAATGTGAAAAATGGGGGACAGTACAGAAAGGTGTGGTGCAAAGCCCTATAAAGATGGGGCCAAATCCTTCGACGAGAACTATAAGAATGCTAGCAACTTGTGCACCAGTACGACAATGATGAAAAATTTAAAGTAACAATCAAGGGCGAAGGAAACCACTATGAATGGAGTGGGCACGAACAAGAACAGTTAAGTTTGTAGTTGTTCGTCCCTCCACGATGAAACTCCATTGCTAGGAAGAGAAGCTGAAAACGAAGGAAGTGTTTGTGTTCGAGAAGAAGATGAATCCCTACTAGTCATTCTAAGGACATGGGGTACAATGATGGAAAAATTAAAGCTCAACAATCAAGGGCGAAAAAGACCACTATGAATGGCGTGAGCACGAAACAAGAGCGTTAAGTTCGTGGTTGTTCGTCCCTCCACGATGAAACTCCATTTCTAGGAAGAGAAGCTAAAATAGAAGAAAATGTTTGTGTTCGAGAAGAAGATGAATCCTTACAAGAAAAAAGTCGTGCTAAGGACACGGGGTACGTTGATTACCTCCACGTTTTTGGGTTGGCAAGTTTGTTAGGTTTTTCCCTCCTGTGTGGAGGATGACCGAAAAGATCAACGAAGAACTTTAAAGCTCAAGTTTGGAAGGTTTAGAAGGCTCCATATTCAGAATATAAGGGTTGGAGTAACGAAGACAAGAATAGTCAGTGGGAAAGGAAAAGGTGAGAAAGAAGGTTATATCACTTTTATTGCAATTTGCACAAAAAAGGTGAGAAATAAGGCTACATCATTGCTATTGCAAATTGCATCATCGTTTACAGGATTGTGGTCCGATTAGTAGGAACTTTTAGGAGCCGATTCTTGACAAAGTTGACATAGTATCCGATCGTCAAGATCGTGTTTTAAAGTGTGGAGAACAGTGTTCATCTTACATCCTCTACAACCACTTTTTGGTTGATCACTTATTGTAATGCACCTTTGCATATGTGATGTTTAACCTGGTAATTGAGTAATGCTCTAAGATTGTTATCTTGATGTTTACAAGTCTTTAGTTCTGTTTAGTAGAGGCAGAATTGTAGCTCTCATATATAACGTAAGTAATTTGGAGTTGGTCTCGTGGTTTTCTTTCACGTTGGAGTTTGGGAGTTTCATGTTAAATGTTGTGCCTCCTGTGGTTGATTTGTGCATTACTTGTTAGGCGTTACTTGATATATTGTCATTTACATGTTAATCACACAAAGAGAATGCTAGAAAAGAGCATCGTGTAATGTGCTTAATCAATTAAAGTTTTGGTCAATTAAGCTGAGCGCCCCAAGTTTACCCGCAGTAGCTTTCGGCATTCCAAAGTTCATTTTAACTATCTTACACCACAAATTTATATAAGTGTGGCACCAAAAACCCTCCAACCATATTTCGACCAAAATTCGAGCAAATTTTTTTACATGGTTGAACTTAGAAGGGAATTTTTAGAAATCAAGTCAAAAGAGAAAAAAAGGTTCTCTGCTACAAAAAGTAGAGGACTTAACATTGTTCATTGTGATCAAAATCGAGGAAGAGAGGGATCTAGGGTTCTTGTATGGTAAATATTGATGGCTGTGGTAGGTTTAGGAATGACTTCACAATGGTGGTTTGTGGTTTGTGATGGTGGGGGCGGTGGGTGGTTTGTGATGGTGGGGGCGGTGGGTGGTTTGTGATGGTGCACCAGTCAAGCAAAGAGGTGGCGGTGGCGATCTTCTGATAATGGTTTACATATGAATGGAGGGTGGTCGGATTTAATGGGATAGCAGATACATCATGGTGCTTGTGGGTTGGCCGCCAACATTAGGGGTGTGTGATGGCCCAACACGTCTCTATCTCTGTTCAACTGGGAAATATTAGTTTCAATCACCGCAACCATAATTCAATTGATCTCCACCACCATCACAAGATCTTAACACCACAAAACCACCACAATGTGTACCCCTGACCTTAAGGCTGCCTCTCGCACCATCCACCTCTATCCTATTCAGTCTCCATCCTCCATATCCATTTCTTGCCTGCACCTCCAACTCCATCCTCTACCTACAATTCCATTTATGGGTATATACAGTCATCACCAAAATTGGAATGATCAAATATTGGTGTATGCACAAATTTCGTGTCTAAACTGCAAGACAAGAAATAATTACACAAAATTCGATTTATCAAATTTAAATGAATGGTTACACCATCTGTGATGTTTACATAAAATAAGTGTAAATCCTCTGATTCGATCTCCAGTTTGTTCATGATCCAATAGCTGAAAAAACTTGATCTTCAAACGTGGATTTGGGTTCTTCAGTCTTTGCTGTTGAAAGATCACCGAAATGATGCTTGATTGAGGGCTTCAAGGCTTTTATCCCGAACAAGTGTGGTGATCCTTGACTTGTAGAATCACTGATGTTGAAGTCAAATTCCTTTATGATTTAAGGCGAAAGAGAAACTAATCTTTGTGAGTTGGAAGTGCTTAATTGAAGATTGGAATTGCGTTAGTGCATATTGTTTTTCAAATGAAGCACCACCTGGGAGACGACATAGTTTCGGCAGAGCTTAGGCTTTGATCGCAGAGACTTTGTGTCTTGGAAGTGCTCGATTGAAGAACGACACTAGATTAAAGCATGTTGTTCTTCAAAGAAAGCACAAAGTGATGATGGAGTTTCGGCGGAGCTTTGGCTATGATCGTGGAGACCCTGCGTATCATTTTCCTTTACCCCAAGTCCTTTATTTATCGGCAAGATAATAGACTTAAATTTGAAAAACCCATGATTGGGCTTTGACTTCGTAATCAAAGAGATTTTTCCCTTTTAATTCAATCAGAAATTTTCCATTAAATGAATTGTTATTTCCATTTAATTTATACATATTCCTTAAGTCTAAGTCAATTTTATTTGAATTTTATGGTAGCAAGACCACACTTGAGCTAGGCGAAATAATTTTATTTAGGCCGGTCCTTCTAGCTTAACTTTGGGTTGAGATTTGACTCCATCTCAGCATCTTGACCCTCATTTTTCGCAATGTTGAATATGCGACTAGTCACTAAATTATCTACCGTTGACCGTTAAAAATAATTTTTTACTGTCTACATATTGCTCCCACCTGAAGACTTGTGCGGTACTTCTTTTTGTCTGGTATTGTCGCAAGGCTTGAAGTGATAGTCTCTTTTTCCTTTCCTTCTAGATAAGAAAATTCTTTTGATTGGGCCTTACCAATGAAATCGGCATTGACCCATTTGCTCAGGGCTTGCCCTCGATGGACCTTTAGGGTTTTATGCTTTATGAAGGAACCCCAAACCACAAGCCACACTATCTCGATGGCATTCCAACTAAAAATTTGGTGATTAACAAGCTCATTAATCTTGGCTGTGTGAGCATGCACATGACTTATTCTTAAATTTTCCTTTTTTTTTTCGAGCACTTGAGCTTTGGCAATGCATTTTCCACGCTCATCCGTATATGCATGCATGCACGTCAATATTTTTAGCGGTCAATGCATTATTAATGCGACTTGCATTTCTATATCTGCTAACACCTTTGCTCAGGTCTGAATTTAATGACGACAATGATGAAGAATTGCTCTCGCCAAAAATGTGGTCGGCACGACTTAGATTTTGGCTTTTCATGTGTGTAGGTCATTTGTTGCCTGATGGATATGACCGCTGTGAGGCTCCTCTGACTGGCCTTAGAAATGCATTCCACATGGCTCGCACGTAGATTTTCTTTCCTACGCGAATCCTCTGTTGACCTGCATTATGGGCACGACCATAGGAAAACTCAATTGGCTGGCTCCAGAAATATGCACGACACTTCTTGCACGTGGACTTTCCCTCCTGTGCGAGTCTTCTGTTGACCTGCATTATGGACACAGCTACAACAAGACTGGTCAGATTGCTTTGAAGATCCATTTGACATGACTGGATCCAGAAATTTGCTCGACACGTATTGCACGTGGACTTTCCCTCCTGTATCGAGTTCTCTGTTGACTGGAATTTATGGACATAATTACAGCAAGACTGGTCGGATTGCTTTGAAGATCCACTTGACATGACTTGCATTTTGGGGGCAGCCTTCATGCACTTCCCGACACTTTTGACTCGACCAAGATGACTTTGTATTGGAGTGCACTGAAAGTGTGCTCGACAAGACATGCAGTTGGGCTTGCCTTCTTTTGCATGCTCTTCAGTTGGCCTGTACTTTCATAAGTTTGAGCTCGGCAGGACTTGCCCCCCATTCGTTTAGCAGTTGAGCCTCGGTAGGATTTGCACGTTCTTTGTGCTTGGCATGAAAGACTAATTAGCCTCAAGACTTTAGACTGCCATGTGAATTTTTTTCTTTTTTCTAGAGGGGTGACTAAATTCAAAGCAAAACTCCAAGCTGCCTATGTACCCTAATGGATCGAGTCAATGGACATAGTTCAAGTGCAAAGTGATTTCTTTTGTGCCTTATGCAGTCTTAGCTCTGCAGGCCAGAAGAATTCATGTTGCAGTTTAAGCTCGTGCGCAAGAGTGTTGATCTTACAGTTTAGGCTCTTATTGAGGAGCTTTGATCTTGCAGTTTAGGCTTGTTCTGAGGAGCTTTGACCTTGCAGTTTAGGCTCGTGCTGAGGAGTTGCGATGGTGCAGTTTAAACTCGTGCTGAGGAGCATTAATCGTGAAGTTTAGGCTCATGCTGAGGGGAGCGTTGATTGTGCAGCTTAAGCTCATGTTGAGGAGCAACGATCGTGCAGTTTAGGCTCTTGCTGAGGAGCATTGATCGTGCAGTTTAAGCTCATGCTAAGGAGCCTAATTGTGTAGTTTAAGCTCGTGCTAATTAGGGACCATGATCAGCTATTTAAGCTCATGTTGAGGAGATTTGATTGCAGTTTAAGCTTGTGTCGAAGAGCGTTGATCTTGCAGTTTAGGCTCGAGCTTAGGAGCTTTGCTTTGTGTATTTTAAGCTCGTGCCGATGAATGTTGATCTTGTAGGTTAGGCTCGTGGTGAGGCGTTTTGATTGTGCAGTTTAAGCTCGTGATGAGGAGCTTTGACTTCAATTTTGGTCTTCACTTCGGCCATCAGGCTTGATCGATGATGATGATTTGTAGCTAGTTAAAGGGCTTCAGAGCTTGATCTCCAACCAGATGATACACCTTTGACCTTCAAATTTGGGCTTGAAGCTTGATTGGATGAAGATGACTTGTAACTAGTTGAAGGACTTCCAAACTTGATCTCCAACCAAACAATACGACTTTCACCTTTAAATCCGGCTTGAAGCTTGATCGAATAAAGACGTGTTGCAGCTAGTTGAAGGGCTTCAAAGCTTGATCTCTAACCAGACGATACAACTTTGAGCTTCGAATTCGGGCTTGAAACTTGATCGGATGAAGACGACTTGTAGCTAATTGAAGTGCTTCAAAGCTTGTTCTCCATCCATACTATACGACTTTGACCTTCAAATCTGAGATATAAGCTTGATATAATGAGACACCTTGCAGCTAGATGAAGGGCTTTAAAGCTGGATCTTTAACCAGACGATACGAATTTGACCTTCGAATCTAGGCTTAAAGCTTGATAAGATGAAGACAACTTGCAATTAGTTGAAGGGCTTCAGAGCTTGATCTCCAACCAGACAATTACGACCTTGGCCTTCGAATCTGGGCTTGAAGAATGATAAGATGAAGACAACTTGACTTTGATTTTTTACACCTAAGGGATGTAGAGTTTGGTCTTGGATATGATTTTAGTGCATCCCTTGTGAAGGCTTGACCTTCTTACATTTTAAGGGCTTGAAAGGGATGCTGAGCATTTTGGGGATCTTTCAAGCATTGGACGCCCCCAGCGTATAGGCCTTAGACGACCTGTTCTCTTGGAATCGAATGCGTGGCTTGGCCGGTGGCTTAGAAAAAGGTGCTATCTTTCGGGCAGGGACAACAACTTTGTCCTTCGCCTTACTTCGAGTCACAGGGTTGGTCGAAGTACTGTCACGCCCCAAAAATGAAAGCCGTGACTGCAATCAAATTTCTAGATATACTGCTGTAATTATAGTGATAACGGTATAACAGAGCAACTAACTCTAACATAAAAAAAATCTCCATAAAACAAAAATCTAATGCAATCCGTTCTCTTAAAAAAATCCGTTACAAAACAAATTTACTAAACGCAGCGGCTAAACCAATCATATGCAATCAATTCTATCAAATTAACTAACAGAGTCAAACAGCAATACTTGATGGAATGGGTAAACCAAATTCTTTTATCAAATGCCGAAACAAACGTGATTAAGCATTAGCCCTAAACATATAAATAATATGCCGGGAATGCTACACAGCAAAAATATACGATGACTATGTTGGTCATAAGACCCAAAAGTTGAACCAAACGTACAAACATCAAACATGTGCTACCGGTAGCGTGCTAGGCGTCCACTGATCGCCAACATAAACAAACGTGTGTCCAAAGGACCCTCTCAATTCAAATTACCCACTGTTCTAAAAACAAACTGCAATCTAATTAACTAAAAAGGAATCTCAAAACTCCAATGCTGTCACACGGATCCTTAGTCACTTTCATGACCTGTGGCAAGGGGCAAGGTAGAGTGAAAGGGTGAGCTCAAATAGCTCAATAAGGTACAAAAACGACAAGATATCAAAGCAACAACTAACATAGTCAAACAACAATACTTGATGGAATGGGTAAACCAAATTCTTATATCAAATGCCGAAACAAACGCGATTAAACATTAACCCTAAACATATAAATAATATGCCGGGAATGCTACACAGCAAAAGTATACGATGACTATGTTGGTCATAAGACCCAAAAGTTGAACCAAACGTACAAACATCAAACATGTGCTACCGGTAGCGTGCTAGGCGTCCACTGATCGCCAACATAAACAAACGTGTGTCCAAAGGACCCTCTCAATTTGAGAGTTGTTCGAACACAGTCATTTAAGGACTAAAAAGCAATGAAATTGATAGACGGTATTTAGACCCAATAACAGTTTATCTGACTCCCAAAAGGATTAATTATGTAAGGAACAATAAGCATACATGTTCTCAAGGTACATGCGTAGAGAGAAATCTCAAGGTACACGGGCAAAGAGCAAATACTAGTGTGGTAGTAAAATAGAAGAAGAAATAAGCCAATACCATTTCATGCTATGGGAAGGTTTAGTTGACAAGAATGCTACACCTGAACTTTCACCACAATAACGAGAGTTATACTTGACTAACCAATCCAAGAATCCCCAAGCATTCTCCAACAATTGTATTCTATCTATGCAATAGCGCAAACATTCTCTGAAACGCTCATGTGTCCTTTATTCTATACCTTGCTCTTGTTGTTGCCCACCCTTAAGGGTAGGTTGACTTTAAGGAATTGTAGGAAGAATGTGCAACTAGTAAGGATGTGTAAGATTTATATACTCTGTATGGTTACTTGTTCATATGAAACCAACTTTTCGTTTTTCGAACTTCATTAAGAGAGAAAATAGATTTTAATAGTTGCATGGGACGGCCTAACTGGTAATCTGGGTCGTGATAAAATCATTTTTTAGCGTGTAGGAGGGGTATTATTAGCCAAAATAAAAGAGATATGTCGGAAACATGATATGTATATATATGTGTGTGTGTGTGTGTGTGTGTGTGCGCGCGTGTGTGTGTTGCCCCAATTGTTACTTGCATGAGGTGACAAACAATGTGACTCCAAGGGTAGGGGCAATTTAACTAAAGAAGTAGCCAAAAGGGATAGAGAATAGTACAAGACTATAATTCTCCGGCAATTAAAAGAAGCTACCATAACAGTAATTCAACTAATGGACATACAAGATTATGAATAAGACAATAGGGTGGCCATGATATTATCATTGGGAGCCAGCGTGTGAAGGCAAGTGAAGAGAACTCAATAACCAACAGAGAACCATTAATTGGCAAAGGAAAATACAACAAAAGTTATAGGGGTCATGGATTTTAGATTAAATAGAATCATCCGTAGAAGAATGGTAACCTTAACAATTTCAAATGAATGGCACGAAGGGGTGATTAAGAACAACAGACAATGCCACCGCCCAAGAAGAAAGGATTATTCTAAGGCTTGGCTATGCCTTCTGCCAACTATGAAATGAAAGAAAACAAAACTTAAAAGTAGTAACAGGTCAAGCATGTGTTACAACAACACCAAATTAATTAGAATCAAGCTTGGAATTGCATGAACCCAAGAGGAATTCCTAAGATCGGCAGTGACTTCCAACAAAAAAAGAAACAAAAGGCAAGCTTGGGATTTCATTCTTGCCAATTCAGGATATTGTACTGCCGGGTGAAAGTTGGTGCAAGAAGAAGAAAACACATCTAACAAATTAGATGTTCAGGGTACCTTGAACAAATCCCAACAAAAATTGCAATACTCCTACTACAATATGAATCGTAAATCTCATACCCAAATAAGATTAATCAAGTCCAATGATTCTTCAGGTTAGAGAAAATAAACCCATGCCACAGCAATAAATTCGAAAAAATCCCTTCCTTTATACTAGCGGATCGACGAAAACACAATCTTCCCAAGCTACGCTACTCGAGTACTCCAATCTTCTCCAAAGGAACAAGCAATTTAGGGCTTAAAAAGAAGAAGAGAATAGAAGGGCCGGCTACCAAAGAAGGAAGAGGAGGCCGGAGAAAAATATGTTATTTAAATGAAACCCTAGCCGGCTAATTACACAAATCCCCCCCCCCCCCCCCCCCCCAAACTTTAGCCTCTTACTCAAAAGGCACCAAAATTTTCATAACATTGCAAAAAGACCATAAGCTTGCTTATTTAGTTATTAATTATTTTAAAGTAATAATATCGCATAAAAAAAATATTGGGGTGTTACATGCTGTTGCTATTACTTCTTGCGGCGGCAGTTCTCCCTGTCTTGAGTCTACTGTGTTTTTTTTGGTGCCATTGATGTGTCAAAGATTATTTGAGAATCTTATATGGAGAAAAAGATGAGAGGCCGAGTGGTCCCACCGGGCGTTCTACAAATTTGTACCCACAAATTTCATGTCTAAACTGTAAGACAAGAAATAATTGCACAAAAAACGATTACCAAAATTTTAATTAATGGTTACACACCACTCTGTGATTTTTGTCATGCCTCAAAAACGGAAGCCGTGACTCCAATCAAATTTTCTGATACACCGCTGTAATTCTAGTGATAACGGTATAACAGAGCAACTAACTCCTCTAACATAAAATATCTCCATAAAAAAAAAATCTAATGCAATCCGTTCTCTTAAAAATTCATTACAAAACAAATTTAGTAAACGCAACGGCTAAACCAATCATATGAAATCAATTCTATCAAATTACCCACTTTCGGGTAAAGTTCTCAAAATAAACTGCAATGTAATTAACTAAAAAGGAATCTCAAAGCTCCAATGCCGTCACACGGATCCTTAGTCACTTTCATGACCTGTGGCAAGGGGCAAGGTAGAGTGAAAGGGTGAGCTCAAATAGCTCAGTAAGGTACAAAAACGACAAGATATCAAAGCAACAACTAAAAGAGTCAAACAACAATACTTGATGGAATGGGTAAACCAAATTCTTATATCAAATGCCGAAACAAACGTGATTAAGCATTAACCCTAAACATATAAATAATATGCCGGGAACGCTAAACAACAAAACATACGATGACTATGTTGGTCATAAGACCCAAACGTCGAACCAAACGTACAAACATCAAACGTGTGCTACCGGTATCGTGCTAGTCGTCTATTGATTGCTAGCATAATCAAACATCTGTCCAAAGGACCCTCTCAATTTGAGAGTTGTTCAAACATAGCCGTTTAAGGAAAAAAAAAAAAAAAAAAAAAGCAATGACATTGACAAACCGTATTTAGACCCGATAACTGCTTATCTAACTCCCAAAAGGATTAATTATGTAAAGAACACTAAGCATACATGTTCTCAAGGTACATGCGCAGAAAGAAATCTCAAGGTATACGGCCAAATGAGCAAATACTACTGTGGTAGTAAAATAGAAGAAGAAATAAGCCAGTACCATTTCATGCGATAGGAAGGTTTAGTTGACAAGAATGCTACACCTGAACTTTCACCACAATAAGGAGAGGTATACTTGACTAACCAAGACACATGACATTCCAGTACTTGCATTAGGTGACAAACAGTGTGACTGTCCAAGGGTGGGGGCTATTTAACTAAAGAAGTAGCCAAAAATGTTCCAGCTTTTTAATATCTAGAATGTCAAAACGAGCAAGTGGATATTGGCACGAGCCCAGGAATGCAAAAGATTTGGATTAGTTAATCAGTTAAGCTATTAAAAGAACAAATAATAGCATGACCAGATCCTTGGCCACCAAAAGAAACATGTGAGAGTGTAGCAGGTTCTTTGACTAACAACAAGCTGAAAACAAAAGAATGCCAAAAGGATTGGAATGAATTGCAGAATGAAAACTACCTGCTGTTGTTTGCCCACTAGTATAGCTTAAATACCAGTTAAGCTATAAAAAAGAATCAACTAAGTGGGTAGAAAGATTGACGATTGAATAGAGAATACAAGCATATATAATACAAGATTCCATGGCAAAAGCATTACAGGAACAGTTCATGAAGTAATCAACTTCAACTGGCGGAAACAAAACAGGTGGAGCTGGCCATTAAATTGAAATACGAACATGTGATGGTGGATGGATTAGAGGCAAGTAAATTCTTTATAAAACCAAGGTGGACAGCACTAGTAGTAATTCAGCTTCTTAGGAGTAAAATCTTACAAATTGCAATGGTTTCAAGGGTAATTCGAATTGAATGTCTATTCATGTACAATAGATGAACAAACAGAGAAGGCAAGGAATGGGAGTCTATGAACAGATTTTCATGGATGATCCTTTTACCACGCTAAAATACGGAATTTCCCTTACCATAGCTACAAAACAAGAGTAATCAATTCAAATGAATTTTTCTTTTTCAGATTTGAAGCAGTAAGCCCATGCCACAGGAAGAAATCCGAAAATCCCGTACCTTATACAAGCAAATTCGTGAATTTTCAATGCCCCAAGCTACGCTACTTGATTACGCTGAAATTCTCCAAAGGAACAAGAAGTTTACTGCCAAAAATTGGGAGGGCCGGCTACCAAAGAAGGAAGAGGAGGCTGGAGAAAAATATTATTCTTTTCTGTTAGCACGCATCCAGTGAGAATGCAAGCTTATCCTATGAAACCCTAGCTGGCTAATTACACAAAGCCCCTCCAACTTTAGCCTCTTATTCAAAAGGCACCAAAACTTTCATAATATTGCAAAAAGACCACAAATTTGCTTATTTAGTTATTTAATTATTTTAAAGTAATAACATAGCATAAAAAAAATACTGGGGTATTACAATTTTTACATAAAATATCATCTGATTCGATCTCGAGTTTATACAAGATCCAAGGGCTGAAACAACTTGATCTTGGAGCGTGGATTTGACTTCTTCAATCTTTGCTATTGAAAGATTGTCGAAATGATGTTGGTCGACGGCTTCAAGGCTTTATTCTGAATAAGTGTGGGGATCTTTGACGTGTAGCATCATTGAACTTAAAGGCAAATTCCTCTTTGATTGAAGGCAAAAGATCGAGAAACCGATATTTGTGACTTGGAAGTGCTTGATTGAAGAATGACACTGCGTTAGTGCGTATTGTTCTTTAAGTGAAGCATAACCTGGGAGATGACAGAATTTCGGCGCTTAAGCTTTGATCGTAGAGAACTAGTGTCTTGGAAGTGTTCGATCGAAGAACGACACTAGATTAGTGCGTGTTGTTCTTCAAATGAAACAAAAAATGACGACAGAGTTTCGACAGAGCTTTGACTGTGACGACAAAAAATAACTTTGGGTCAAGTTTACCATCATTTTATTTGACTCCTTCTCAGCAACTTGTTCCGCATTTTCCGCAAAGTTGAATATTTGACTAATCACTAAAATTATCTACCATTGAATGGTAAACTAATATTTTAGTATCTACAGTTGGTTCTCTGAATCTTCCTAGGATTGTGAGTTAAGCGTGTACAATAGAAAAGAAGTCAGATATACTGCAATAAGGTAGTGATGGTGGGTTTCAATGGTTCGTTGGATATTAGGTTGTTACGGTTTTGTGGTTGATCTGACAAGAATGCCCCCCTCATTTCAATCAAATGGCCTGTCTGGCGAGGCTCTTGGTTGGATAATAGAAGGGGGTTATTTGATGTCACACTTACACAAGTTTGTGGTGCGAGATATGTAAAATAAACTTTGGAGTGACGAATGCTACCGCGGCTAAGTTTGGGGGCGTCAAGCGTAATTAACCCTTGAAGTTTTGCACATTATTCTTAACATTTCAAACCATTCTTAGTTTTTTCACCAAAATCTGCAGCATTTTGCTTTGGGCAAGACTAAACTTTTCCCATTAGAAAAATTTTATTTTCCGTAACACACCGGTTAGCCATTTCAATCTAGATAACAATGGTTTTGCAAAGTTTACAAGCGACATTCACGAGCTAACCAAGCTTGAGAATTAGAATATCCAAGCATGATAAACATCAATCACCATACACTGACCAGTGGCGCCACCACGATAGGGCTTCTTACAGTGTGATGTCCATTATCTTCAATCCAAGTAAGTGAACCATATGTGACAGTCTCATTCTTGTCACCCATATAACGTACACTTAGAGAGTAACTCTTCTTCTCGTACTTTTTCTCAAACACCAGCGTCTCTGGCGAGACTGTGACCACAGAGCCCTTTGGTGCTATCACCTTTGCCTTATACGTCGCTGCACCATCTCCAACATTGGTGGCGATCCTCTGAAATGTCTGAAACAATACTCCATCACTGCTATTAGTATACAGGCCGATAAATGACGGGTAATTGAGGTCAGAAGACACGTTCGAGCAAGTGTAAGTTCTGGATCTAGTGATGGTTAAGATTTGGTTCTGAGTGAAATTCATGGAGCACAGGAGGTTCACATAGTCTTGTGGAGTAGCATCATATATAAGACCTGGATCGAGGGCTCGGTTTGGGTCAACATGACCCGCTCCCATGGCTAGAGGGGTAGCAATTTCTAAATCCTGCCCAGCGTCTCGGATCTCGCGTTGGGTGTTATCCAAAGGGTTAGCCGTGGTCATCATGGCGGACCTAATGGCTGCGGGACTCCATTCTGGATGTGCACCTTTAAGGAGGGCGGCAATGCCAGAAGCATGGGGACAAGCCATGGATGTCCCAGAAATGGCAATATGATCAGCAGCCAAATATATGTTAGAACTAATGATAGCAGCAAATCCATTTGGAATCCAAGAAGCTAAGACTAAACTCCCTGGTGCCATTACATCCGGCTTCAGAATGCCAGGATAGCTCGGTGAGGGACCTCTTGAAGTGTAGGAAGCAACAACTGGTGCAGGTTTTGTACCCACAAGTGTTTGTTGGTACTTAATAGATGTCGTAGGCTTAGTATCACTTTCCGCATATTTGATCACTGCAATTGCGTCCTTTGAGCTAATCATCACACCGGGATAAGTGAAGCTACTAGAATCCATGATTTCGTCAGTGATTAAGATTGCTGCTACAGCTGTTGTAGAAGACAGAGAGGACATTTGGTCGCCGTAAGAGCCAATGTCATCGCATATGATGACGCCAAAAGGAACTTGAGATAACAATTTGGTGGAGTTGCAGGAGGAAATAGTTTTGTTGTAAATGAGTGGCATGCTTCCCTCATAGCCTCTTGCTGGGAACATGGTCCATCCGGTGATGACTAGCCCATTTCCAAGAGTCAAAGTTCCAGCGAACCACCGGTCGATAGAACCTGCTGCAACAGTCAAGACCCACGGGATTCCATTATGTAAATATCCAAGGTCTGGACCTTCATTTCCTGCTGAGGATGAAACAAGCACCCCCTTCTCCATGGCACCAAAGGAAGCTATAGCGATTGGATGCTCATACAACGGCACATCATCGAACCCCATAGAGATGGATATAACGTCAACCCCATCAGCAACAGCCTGGTCCATACCAGCAAGAACATCTGAAGCGTATCGCCCTTCATCCCAGATGACCTTATACATGGCTACCCTAGCTTGCGGAGCCATCCCTCTGGCTGTCCCCTCGGCATAGCCAAAGTAGGAAGCTCCTTCGACGTAGTTTCCTGCTGCAGTTGACGACGTGTGTGTCCCGTGACCCTGAGTGTCCCTCGCCGAGTTCATAGTGAGGGTAACGTTGGGATTCGCAGCTATAACTCCCTTATTAAAATATCTAGCTCCAATGAGCTTTGAGTTACACATGGAAGAATTGAACTCTTGTCCCGCCTCGCACGTTCCCTTCCACCTCGTCGGGACACTGGTCATCCCATCGTCCTTAAAGCTGGCGCTCTCTGGCCAGACACCCGTGTCAATGACACCAACTATAACGTCTTTGCCGTATTCTGAGGCAGGCCATAGTCCAGTGACATGATTGAGCGATAAGAACTCGAATGAGTGGGTGGTGTCCATGGTGACAACTCGGTCATTATATGCCGAGACGAAACCAGAAGTCCTTTTTAGAGCCTCTAGTTCAACTTTAGACAATAATGCACTGAAACCATGGAATGCATGATCATAAGAGTACAGGAGGCGCGGAGAGGATTGATGCTCGTGGTCTTGGTTGGATTTGACAGAATCAATGCTGGAGGAGTACCAGTGATGGTGGCTGGCAAAAGCCTTGGGCATGGAGGATTTGTCCATGTGGACAATGTAAGTAGACCTATCATGTTCTAGTGAAGAAGCAGATGAAGCACCACGAAAAGCCAAAAGAAAACATGGAAAGAACAATAGAAGAAGAACCCTCTTAACCAGACCCATCACTGTTAAGGTATGACGCCAGTGAGGTACATTAACTGGTTATATATACACAAATTAGCTGCAGTTTAATGGAAGCCGTTCAAGAAAACGACGTCCTGGGCGGCTTTTGATGAGCATTTGGCTATCAGCAATTGCCTGGAACTTTAAGTCCTTGGAATCATCTAATTGTCAAGAAGAACCTTTGTCACATCATTGAACACTTGTTGGCCAATCAACATCTGAAAGTGAAATGAATAGTTACTTATTGCATTGGATTTGACAAACATAGTGGTAATTAATAACAAGGGAAGTTTAATTAGTTAAACTCATGCCACTTCTAAGATCGCTTTGGTAGGAAGTTTTGACTAGTGGTCTTGTTCGTTTGCAATATCAAACAGCAGTCCTAGTAACTGGCAAGCGTGGAAAGAGAGATCAACTTGGAGAAAAGGTCGTCGTACCAACATGGTAGGTCATAGATTGTTAAAGCCTCAAACTCAAAGTTCCATTGGCTTTTCGAGAAAAGGCCAATAAGATTTTAGGCTTAATTGTTGAAGTGTTGGATGGTAACTTTACCCTTCTTTCAGTAGTTGTTGTTTCAACACCACTTTGAAATATCCAATTCAAAACTGCGTTGATGCTTCTGCAAGGCTTACAGGTCGAAGTCAGAGATTTGTATTTTCAAAGCGAATTGCCATACACAAGTGTATTCCCCTTTTTCTATTTCACTTTTCGTACTATCTTTTCTGTAATACCAAACTTCCTAAGATTGGCAAATTCCATTTCAGAACAGCAGCCATATTAGAGTACCTGCATTTTCTTGGAAGCAGCACGTCGAAAAATGAATATAGCCAAGGACGCGTTTGGACAGTTTTTCGCATTACCTCTTATAACTGGAACTGGGTTGGACATGGATCATGTATGACGACATTTGTAATTTCCCAACTGTGAATAAGGTAATTCACGTACTAGTAACATACATTATAAGCTCAAGAAAACACAGAAATAGAACTCCCTCATACACACATTATTGCACTTTTCCAGTGTCCAAACCAAACCACATTATTGCACTTTTCATATCACTTCTAAGACATTATTGGAAACTAAACTACGCATGGCTTTCTACATGTCGTATGGTTCGCATGTGTGCTCAAGTTAAAGCTAACGGTAGTACCAAAGTAAAGAGTGGTTCTGTGCTAGAATAGGGAATCCCAAAGAAGCATTTGAAGATAGAAGACACTGCAGCGCTAGCATTCCAAGTGGAATCCAACTGCAAGTATATCCTAATTTTACAATCTGCCGATAAACAAAACAGACTTAAGAGGTTAAGAGCAGTAACAAAACTCCATACAGTAGTGACACAAGATAAGTCATTGAACCAGTGGTCCACGCGTGCAATAGCATAAGATGATGGCAAAAGGCTAAGCATGCCTGGTTCGTGCGTACAAGCCAATCGAAAGTATACAAAAGTAAGAGTTTTAAGCAGAAATAACAACAAAGCTTTTTATTCTTGTCTAAGCAGAATAATTGCATCAATAAGAAAAGTTTAATTATGCAGAAATAAAATAAAGCTTTAAGGATGAACATAAGCACCATAGTTATTCAAAGGATTAGTTATTTGAAGGATTAGTTAAATTGGCTCTGAACTCGGAAGTTTGAAAGAAGACTTCAGTAGTTATCACCCTGCTTAATTGACGAGGATCACACACGATGGTTATCTAATTTATTTGTAGCTAAAAGGCCAGCATCCACCTACTTACCAGCTTCATTATTACAACGTCCTAACTGACACAGCTACAATTATTAGGAGAAGATTGAAAAGGGGACCATATTTCCGAGTCAAGATCTGTGGGGAGTGACAAAACATGGAGGACCATAGCCATTCAAAGGATTAGTTAAATTACTAAGCTACGTCTTTTACAGATACTGAAACTTCCCGATAACTTACATGCAAGGAATATATTTAAGGGAAGATGGTAGAAGCCGTGATCAACTCCAACTTGTCCTGAAAGAGAAGCCATTAGGCATTGGGTTCGTCCATGTATATCACACATTTCATTTTTAACTAGCTGGGACTAACACCTGACACATGCATCTTTACCAATCTCCTCTGCTTGTGTGAGTGTACCACATCCAAATACCGTCTCAAGTCCCAATCTCCTCCACTGCACGGTCCATAAGCCGCGCATGGTGCTAACTCCTCTACAGTGTGCCAGAGATGACTCTCACAAGGGTCATGGTGTATTAGGAACCATGTCTTTTTTCTCGCGCCCTCCCTACGTGGGTCACCTCGTCTCCTCCACCTAAGAGCCACAGGCATGTCTTTCAAGGTGTTTCCGACTACACCGTCCTCGTTACCACGACTCTGCCTAGAGCGAACATGTTTAATTCTTCCAAGAGTCTCCAGGTGCACCACCACGATGAGAGCGAGCGTAGGTTATTAGCTATTAGCGCCCACACCATTTGTGAGGAAGATGACAGGAGCCCAATGCTACCAGGTTGACATATGCAGGATGAACCTTAACTTTACCTAAAAACTTTTTTGTGAGTTTTGAGACGAGAAAAGAGAGAGGAAGAGAAGAGAAGACAATTTTTCTTCCTCTTGTTTGTGAGTTTAAGAGAAGAAAGAAAGTATCGTTCCTTTCTCTTGTTTGTGAACAGAAAAGAAAAGAAAAGATATCCGGTTACCTAATACCCTTAAACTATATCATCATAATTATAACCAAAACCATGATGTACGATACTAAAAAAGAACATGATTTTACCGGAAAAATAAATTTGTTATCAATGATATCATACAAAGTTCATACCATATGAATGTAATAAGCCTTACATCACTGGTTAATGTCACAATAATAATTAAAAAAAAAAAAAAAACCAAGAATTGGTCATGAGTTGAGTACAAACATTCCAACGTCCAAATCTGATTAATGTCACACTAACAGCAAAACAATCAATCATGGGTCAACTCTTACATCTAAAATAATCATTTATTTGTAAGTAAAATAAGAAGTTCTTGAAAGGAACCCTAAAATCAAAAAGTCCTTAAAAATTTAGTCTTCATTATTTCAAGGGTAATATGGACATTTTTAAAATATTACTTATAAATTTTTATTGGTACCGTGCGTAAAAAAATAACTGTTAAAATACATATAAAAAGCTAAACTTTCTTCTATTAAAAAAATAACAAAATAGATAGTAAAATAATAATATTATTTTCACCTTTTTATGATTTTCAATCCTTTAACTCACAAACAAGTCTTTTGTTCATTTGTGTATATATGTCCATCTTATTCTTACTTGGGGGACTAAAAGCTCACACAGTACATAGAAGTTATTAGTAACGTTTAGGTATTTAGAAAATTGCTAATACTTTCTTTGGATCAAATTGAGATAAAATTGTTTGTCATATTTTCTTCAACAGAGTTTATTTACAATTCATGAAAGCCACAAAATCAAGGGGATTATTCAAAATTATTTTTGAAATTTCGGGTTCAAAGAGATTTTTTGCCTTTGGACTTTAAATGACTTTTCATTGGGTTGTGGAGACCACACCCACCATGGGACTATCTCAAATCCTTGACGTGTTTTTTCCTCTTATGTAGAGAATAGCCTAACAAATTAAAGAAGAGCCCACTTAAATGTTTTACGAGTATGTTTGGTGTAAAAGGCTGCTCATAGATCATATTATGTAGAACTGACAAACGGGTTAATCCACCAAAAACAGAAAATAATCGGATGGGTAGCGGTAAAAATAGATTTGTGCAAGTTTGAATTTTCTAGGTAGTCTTTTCTTACACTCGTACCCTATCCGGACCGTCTGAACAAACTCGCTAGGTAAATTTCATAATTTAAAAAAAAAAAAACAGTTTTAATTTACGGTTAATTATGACAATTCACATTGTTTTAGATTTTTGGTTCTTTCTTTTTTACTACTAGCATATTCCTTGTTACAAATACTTTATACGAATATTACTACTAGCATATTCCTTGTTACGGATTTAATATAGATAAAAAATTTATTTATTCCACTATGCGAATGGATGGCTATTTTGGGCAATTTACAACATCACTTTTCCTGGGGTGCTTTCTAACGTCTAGAATTTAGGCACTTCTTATCGTGCCCTTCTAGTTAAAAGAAATTTGTTAATTACAACGTAGAAAGAGATTTGGGAGTGGTCCCACCTGGCGTGCCAGAAATTTGTATGCACCAAATTCATGTCTAAACTGCAAGACAAGAAAATCAATTTATCAAATTTTCATTAATGGTTACACACCACTCTGTGATTTTTACATAAAATAAATGTAAATCCTCTGATTTAATCTCTAGTTTATTCACGATCTAAGGGCTAAACAACTTGATCTTAGAACGTGGATTTGGCTTCTTCAATCTTTACTGCTGGAAGATCGTTGAAATGATGCTTAATCGAGGGGTTCAAGGTTTTATCACGAACATGTGTGGCGATCCTTGACTCGTAGAATCAATAATCTTGAAGGCAAATTCCTTTTTGATTTAAGGCGAAAGAGAAACCGATCTTCGTGACTTAGAAGTGCTCAATTGAAGAATGACACCATGTTATAGTGCGTATTGTTTTTTAAATAAAGCACAATCTGGGAGACTACATAATTTTGGCAGAGCTTAGGCTTTTATCACAGAGACCCTCTGTCATGGAATTGCTCGATTGAAGAACGACACTAGATTAATGCGTGTTGTTCTTCAAATGAAGCACAAAATGACGATAAAATTTCAGTGACGCTTTGGCTGTGATCGTGGATACCTCGTGTGACCTTCTCCTCTACCTTAAGCCCTCTATTTACATGCAAGATAGTAGGTTTAAATTTGCAAAATTATGATTTGGGCTTTGACTTCGTATCTAAGGGATTTTGTCCCCTTTAATTCAATCAGAATTTCTCCATTAAATGGATTGTTATTTTAATTTAATTTAGACATAATTTCCTTAAGTCTAAGTCGATTTATTTGACTTTTATGGTAGCAAGACCACACTTGAACTAGGCCAAATAATTTTATTTGGGCCGGTTCTTCTAACTTAACTTTGGGTCGAGACTATCATCTTACTCCCTTCGTCCCTGAAAATTTGATCATATTTCCTTTTTTGGCCGTCCCACAAAAATTGATCATTTGCAAATTAAGAAAGATTATATAGGTATTTTTACATATTTACCTTTTTTATACTTTTTTAATTCTATTTCTCTGTCTTTATTTAACTCTCTACCAACTCGTTTTCTCTTTCCTGGCCCATCACTTTGCACTTTTTTATTCTATTTCTCTCTCCACATTTAACACCCTACCAACCAATTTTCTCTCCTGGCCCCACTCTCTTCCCCCCTCTCTAAAGGGTAAAATAGAAAAAACACACAATATATAACCTAAATCCTTAATATGCTTGCAAAGTCAAAGTGATTGAATATTGAGGGACGAAGGGAGTATTTGACTTCATCTCAGCATCTTGACCCGCATTTTTTGCAATGTTGAATTTTTTACTAATCACTAAAATTATTTACTATTGACTGGTAAAATAATATTTTAGTGTCTACAGTTGGTTCTCTGAATCCTACTAGGCTTGTGAGTTAAACGTGTACAATAGAAAACAAGCCAGATATACTGCAATAAGGTAATGGTGGTAGGTTTTAACGGTTCATTGGATGTTAGCGTTGTAAGAGTTGCACTTGTGGTTGATCGGACAAGAATGCCCCCCTTATTTGAGTTAAATGGCCTCTCCGACGAGGCTCTTGGTTAGATAGTAGAAGGGGTTGCTTGGTGTCGCACTTATACAAGTTTGTGGTGTGAGATAAGTAAATGAACTTCGGAATGTCGAATGCTACGGTGGCTAAGTTTGGGGGAGTCAAGGGTGGGTAATTAACCCTTGAAGTTTTCCACATTATTCTGAACATTTCAAACCATTCTTAGTTTCTTCACAAAATATGCAGCATTTTGCTTTGGGCAAGACTAAACTTTTCCCATTAGAAAAACTTTATTATCCGTAAGACACCGGTTAGCCATTCCAATCTAAACAATGGTTTTGCAAAGTTTACTAGCGACATTCACGAGCTAACCAAGCTTAAGAACTAGAAATCCAAGCGTGATAAACATCAATCACCATACACTGACCAGCGGCGCCACCACGATAGGGCTCCTTGCAGTGTGATGTCCATTATCTTCAATCCAAGTAAGTGAACCATATGTGACAGTCTCATTCTTGTCACCCATATAACGTACACTTAGAGAGTAACTCTTCTTCTCGTACTTTTTCTCAAACACCAGTGTCTCTGGCGAGACTGTGACCACAGAGCCCTTTGGTGCTACCACCTTCGCCTTATAGGTCGCTGCACCGTCTCCAACGTTGGTGGCGATCCTCTGAAATGTCTGAAAAAATACTCCATCACTGCTATTAGTATAAAGGACGATAAATGACGGGTAATTGAGGTCAGAAGACACGTTCGAGCAAGTGTAAGTTGTTGATCTAGTGATGGTTAAGATTTGGTTCTGAGTGAAGTTCATGGAGCACAGGAGGTTCACATAGTCTTGCGGAGTAGCATCATATATAAGACCTGGATGAAGGGCTCGGTTTGGGTCAACATGACCCGCTCCCATGGCTAGAGGGGTAGCAATTTCTAAATCCTGCCCAGCGTCTCGGATCTCGCGTTGGGTGTTATCCAAAGGGTTAGCCGTGGTCATCATGGCGGACCTAATGGCTGCGGGACTCCATTCTGGATGTGCACCTTTAAGGAGGGCGGCAATGCCAGAAGCATGGGGACAAGCCATGGATGTCCCAGAAATGGCAATATGATCAGTAGCCAAATATATGTTAGAACTAATGATAGCAGCAAATCCATTTGGAATCCAAGAAGCTAAGACTAAACTCCCTGGTGCCATTACATCCGGCTTCAGAATGCCAGGATAGCTCGGTGAAGGACCTCTTGAAGTGTAGGAAGCAACAACTGGTGCAGGCTTTGTACCCACAAGTGTTTGTTGGTACTTAATAGATGCCGTAGGCTTAGTATCACTTTCCGCATATTTGATCACTGCAATTGCGTCTTTTGAGCTAATCACCACACCGGGATAAGTGAAGCTACTAGACTCCATGATTTCGTCAGCGATTAAAATTGCTGCTATAGCTGTTGTAGAAGACAGAGAGGACATTTGGTCGCCGTAAGAGCCAATGTCATCGCATATGAGGACGCCAAAAGGAACTTGAGATAACAATGTGGTGGAGTTGCAGGAGGAAATGGTTTTGTTGTAAATGAGTGGCATGCTTTTCCCATAGCCTCTTGCTGGGAACATGGTCCATCCGATGATGACTAACCCATTTCCAAGAGTCAAAGTTCCAGCGAACCACCGGTCGATAGAGCCTGCTGCAACAGTCAAGACCCACGGGATTCCATTATGTAATTTTCCAAGATCTGGACCTTCATTTCCTGCGGAGGAAGAAACAAGCACACCCTTCTCCATGGCACCAAAGGAAGCTATAGCGATTGGATCCTCATACAACGGCACATCATCGAACCCCATAGAGATGGATATAACATCAACCCCATCAGCAACAGCCTGGTCCATACCAGCAAGAACATCTGAAGCGTATCGCCCTTCATCCCAGAGGACCTTATACATGGCTACCCTAGCTTGCGGAGCCATCCCTCTGGCTGTCCCCTCGGCATAGCCAAAGTAGGAAGCTCCTTCGACGTAGTTTCCTGCTGCAGTTGACGACGTGTGTGTCCCGTGACCCTGAGTGTCCCTCGCCGAGTTCATGCTGAGGGTAACGTTGGGATTCGCAGCTATAACTCCCTTATTAAAATATCTAGCTCCAATGAGCTTTGAGTTACACATGGAAGAATTGAACTCTTGTCCCGCCTCGCACGTTCCCTTCCACCTCGTGGGGACACTGGTCATCCCATCGTCCTTAAAGCTGGCGCTCTCTGGCCAGACACCTGTGTCAATGACACCAACTATAACGTCTTTGCCGTACTCTGAGGCAGGCCATAGTCCAGTGACAGGATTGAGCGATAAGAACTCGAATGAATGGGTGGTGTCAATGGTGACAACTCTGTCATTATATGCCGAGACGAAACCAGAAGTCCTTTTTAGAGCCTCTAGTTCAGCTTTAGACAATAATGCACTGAAACCATGGAATGCATGATCATAAGAGTAGAGGAGGCTCGGAGAGGATTGATGCTCATTGTCGTGGTTGGATTTGACAGTCTCGATGGTGGAGGAGTACCAGTGATGGTGGCTAGCAAAAGCCTTGGGCATGGAGGATTTGTCCATGTGGACAATGTAAGTAGACCTATCATGTTCTAGTGAAGCTGATGAGGTACCACGAAAAGCCAAAAGAAAGCATGGAAAGAACAATAGAAGAAGCGCCCTATTAACCAGACCCATCATTGTTAGTGTATAAGATCAGTAGGGTGCATTAACTGGGTATATATATATGCACACACAAATTAGCTGCAGTTTGATGGAAGCTGTTAAAGAAAACGAGTTCCTGGGCGGCTTTTGATGAACATTTGGCTGTTGTAAGCAATTGGCTGGGGTTAGCCCTTGGAATCATCTAATCGTCAAGAAGAACCTTTGTCACACCACTGGCCACTTGTTGGCCGATCAACATCTGAAAGTGAAATGCCACTTAATGAATAATTACTTGTGGCATTGGATTTGACAAACATAGTGGTAATAACAAGGGAAGTTTGACTAGTTAAGCTCATGCCACTTATAAGATCGTTTTGGTAGGAAGTTTTGACTTGGACCTGTTCATTTGCAATATCAAACAGCAGTCGTGATTCATTTCTAGAAAGATAATACTTCAGAAGAAGTCATAGTAACTGGCACGCGTGGAAAGAGACCGTTAAACTTGGAGAAAAGGTCGTCGTACTGGCAGGAGGGTAATAGACTGTTAAAATCTCAAACTCAAAGTTCATTGACTTTTTGGGAAGAGGCCAATAAGATTTTAGGCTTGATTGTGGAAGAGTGTTGGATGGTAATTTTATCATTTCTCCAATAATTGTCGCTCCAACATCACTTTGAAATATCCAATTCAAAACTTAAGCCCCGTACGTTTACCATATTCGTTTTCTGTTTTTAGCAATGATGATGAAAAAGATTCTTTTTTTGCGTACTTTTACCATTTTCTGTTTTCGTTTTGGATAAAATTACTCATATAGTAACAAAAAACTGAGGTGTTTTCAGCTTTTTTCACTCAAACTTAACCCAATATAAGAAAAAATAGCTAATTTTTTTTTTGTGAAAATGATAAAAGTACAGGAACGGATTTTCAAACTGAATATGAAAATCATGAAAATGAAAACAGAAAACAAATATGGTAAGCGTACGGGGCCTAAGTTGGTGCCTCTGCAAGGGGTCGAAGTTAGAGATTTGTATTTTCAAAGACGAATTATCCCTCACAAATGTATTCCTCCTTTTCTATTTCACTTTTCGTTCTATGTTTTCAGTAATACCAAACTTCCTATGATTACCAAATTAATTCCGTTTCAGGACGGCATAGCCATATTGAGTACCTGCATTTTCATGTAATTAAGCAGCACTTTCTATAGCATTTTCTTGGAAAGTTTTTTGCATTACTTCTTATAGGTGGGTTGGACATAGTTCATGTATAACGTGATTTGTAATTTCCCAACTGTGAATAAGGTCATTCAGATACTAGTAACATACATTATAAGCTCAAGAAGGAAGACAGAAATAGAAGTCCCTTGTACACGCAGTATTGAACTTTTCCAGTGTCCAAATCAAACCACATTATCGCATTTTCCAAATCACTTCTACTACATCATTGGAAACTCAGGCATCACCAGTTAAAACTAAACTACACACGGCTTTCTACATGTATGGTTTGCATGTTTGCTCAAGTTAAAGCTAACGGCAACACCAAAGGGAAAGAATGGTTCTGGGCTAGAATCGGGAATTACAAAGACGCATTTGGAGATAAAGCACACCGCAACCCCAGCATTCCAAGTGCAAACTCCAACTGCAAGTATATCCTAATTTCAAAATCTATTGATAAACAAAGCAGACTTAAGAGATTAAGAGCAGTAACAAGAAGAACCTTTGTAAGCAATTGGCTGGGGTTAGCCCTTGGAATCATCTAAGCGTCAAGAAGAACCTTTGTCACACCACTGGCCACTTGTTGGCCGATCAACATCTGAAAGTGAAATGCCACTTAATGAATAATTACTTGTGGCATTGGATTTGACAAACATAGTGGTAATTAATAAGGGAAGTTTGCCTAGTTAAGCTCATGCCACTTCTAAGATCGTTTTGGTAAGAAGTTTTGACTTGGACCTGTTCATTTGCAATATCAAACAGCAGTCATGATTCATTTCTAAAAAGATAATACTTCAGAAGAAGTCATAGTAACTGGCACGCCTTGAAAGAGACCGCGAAGGTAATATATACTATTTAAACCTCAAACTCAAAGTTAATCGACTTTTCGAGAAGAGGCCAACAAGACTTTAGGCTTTTAGTTGTTGAAGTGTTGGATGATAACTTTATCCTTTTTCCAATAATTTTTGCTCCAACACCACTTTGAAATATCCAATTCAAAACTACGTTGGTGCTTCTGCAAGGCTTATAGGTTGAAGTCAGAGATTTGTATTTTCAAAGAGGAATTATCATACCCAAGTGTCTTCCCCTTTTCTATTTCACTTTTCGTTCTATGTTTTCAGTAAAACCAAACTTCCTAAGATTAGCAAATTAATTCCGTTTCAGGACAGCAGCCATATTAGAGTACCTGCATTTTCATGTAATTAAGCAGCACTTTCTATAGCATTTTCTTGGACAGTTTTTTGCATTACCTCTTATAGGTGGGTTGGACATAGTTCATGCATAACGTGATTTGTAATTTCCCAACTGTGAATAAGCTCATTCAGATACTAGTAAAATACATTATAAGCTCAAGAAGGAAGACAGAAATAGAAGTCCGTCGTACACGCAGTATTGCACTTTTCTAGTGTCCAAAACAAAACATCATTGGAAAGTCAGGCATCACCGGTTAAAACTAAACTACACACGGCTTTCTACATGTATGGTTTGCATGTTAGCTCAAGTTAAAGCTAACGGCAACACCAAAGGGAAAGAATGGTTCTGGGCTAGAATCGGGTATTACAAAGACGCATTTGGAGATAAAGCACACCACAACCCCAGCATTCCAAGTGCAAACTCCAACTGCAAGTATATCCTAATTTCAAAATCTATTGATAAACAAAGCAGACTTAAGAGATTAAGAGCAGTAACAAGACTCCATACAGTAGTGACACAAGATAAGTCGTTGAACCAGCGGTTCGCGCCTGCAATAGCATAAGATGATATCAAAAGGCTAAGCATGCCTAGTCCGTGGTACAAGCCAATCGAAGGAATACAAAAATGAAAAGTCTAAGCAGAAATAAAAATGTAGCTTTTTGTTCTTGTCTAAGCAGAATAATTGCATCAATAAGAAAAGTTTATGTGGAAAGAAAAATATAGCATAACTATGAACATTACAGCCCAATCGAAGGTATACAAAATGAATAAGTACTATAAGAGCTATGAGCTATGATTCTTGTTGAAAGCCAGCAATTAACCTCTTGTGACTGACCAATCGATCAGAGGTTGTATATCACTAGCTGACCATATTTCTATTTGTTACGAAATCGCTCTTAATAAATATTTATGTATAGAACACGATAACCAAACAAGAGAACACAAGAGATACGAGAGAACTCAAATCCACTTTATACAAGTCAGATTTATAATACTCCCTCACGTATATCTCTCAATTGTTTACCTACTCAAAGAATGACTCTTCTCTCTTGACCTTAACCACAATACAAGACATCTTACATATACTTAGAGATAAGCAGTGATCTTCTCTTTTCAACCAATGTGGGACAACATGTCTTATATACTAAGGGCTAAGTTGCAACCTTCTTTGAGTAACCGATGTGGGACATAAATACAAGACATATATCAACAATCTCCATCTTGGCTTGCATTAACAAACCAGTCCATAAGAAAAGTGTAATATGCCTTAATTACCTTCTTCAAGTACTCCACCTTGAACTCAACAAGAAAGAAGATGAATCAAGCTCAAGCAATGCTTGAACTTATCTGTCGTGAGCATATCAACTGCATAGGTCCTCGGCCCCATCTGCCACTCACCTTATCATAGCGCCGATCCCTTGTCCATCTGTAACACAATAATCCCTTTACGTGTGTGAGCCCCATCCTTGGACACCAACGGGATCATCCACTCCGGTTGGCCTTCTTTACCCGCCATCATCATCATCCCGCAATATGGATTGAATGTAGTGCTTGACTTCTCCATGAAGTCCATCCCAAACACGATCCCAAGCTCATCCATGTCGATGATGTTGAAGTCGGTCTTCCCTGTCCATCCGCTGATCCTCAAATCGACATTCTTGACGACTCCATTCGCTGGTCGCTCCTCGGCATTCACGGCCGTGAACCAACTCCCATCCTTAGTTGGTTTTAGCCCAAGCCACTCGCCACCCTTGGACTCATGAAGCTGTGGGTAGCCCCAGTAACCACATGCACTTCTTGAGTCTTCCCGACAGTGTCCACCGTTGCGTAGAGCAAGCCCCGTCTCCTCTTGCTCTTCTTTACAATAACTTTCTGCTCCAACATAACTAATCGACTGTCTACCTCTAAGTCATTTACTCTATTGAAGATTAGCTCCATCTGACTTGCGACAGTCTGCTGCAAGCGCTCTCCAAATGCCTCGAGCTTGCTCCTCATGCGTGCTTTGGCATCCCCTATCGCACCGCTCCAATCCTTCACCGTGCTCTGTCATATGCCAAAATTCGTCTTCCCATCGAATTGTCACAGGCATACTGCTTGGTTATGTTGTTCTACATATTTATCCTCTGAAATCGATTTCAGTTTTGCCCAAAAATAAACCTGGAAGGCTCTTGATACCACTTATGAAATCGCTCTTAAAAATATAAATAGAACACGATAACCAAACAAGAGATATGAGAGAACTCAAATTCACTTTGTACAAGTCAGATTTATAATACTCTCTCACGTGTATCTCTCAATTGTTTACCTACTCCAAGAATGATTCTTCTCTCTTGACCTTAACTACAATATAAGACAGCTTACATATACTTAGAGATAAGCAGTGATCTTCTCTTTTCAACCAATGTGGGACAAGATGTCTTATATACTAAGGGACAAGTTGCAACCTTCTTTGAGTAACCGACGTGAGACATAAATACAAGATCGTGCATGTTAAGATGCTTATTGCTACCTGCTCTCGGCTGTGCATGAACTAATGTGTAAATATCACTATGCATGAAGTGGTAAAGGTTTAGGCCCATTCATACACAGTTTGAGAAGGGTGATAGAGTGAGTTGGGTTCATGTTGTATAGATGCACCCTGCTTAATTGACAAGGATAACACCCGATGGTTATTCTGATTTGTAGCTTAAAGGCCAACAACCACCTACTTACTAGCTTCAGCATAACAATGTCCTAAACATATTCAAATATCTGCAGAACTCATGATACAACTAAAATTATTAGGAGAATATTTGAAGGGAGACCATAGTCATTCAAAGGACTAGTTAAATTAGTAAGCTATGTCTTTACTTGATACTTACAGAACCTTCCTGATAACTTATGTGCAAGGAATATACTGAAGGGAAGATGGAAGAAGTCGGATATCGCCAAGAAGGCACATATATACATGATCAACTCCAACTTGACCGGAAAGAGAAGCCAGTAGGCATTGGGTTCGTCCATGTTCATCACACATTTCATTTTTAACTAGCAGGGACTAATAGCTGACACATGCATCTTTACCAATCTCTTCTGCTTGTGTGAGTGTACCACATCCAAGCTCCGGCTCAAGTCCTAATCTCCTTGACGACATGCTCTATAAGCCGCATGGGGTAACTCCTCTACAGTGTGCCAGAGATGACTCTCACAAGGGTCATGGTGAGTTAGGAACCATGTTTTTTTTCTCACGCCCTCCCTAGATGGGTCACCTTGTCTCCTCTACTTAAAGGCCACATGCATGTCTTTCAAGGTGTTTCCGACTACACCGTCCCATTACCACGACTCTGCCTAGAGTGAAAATGTTTAATTCTTCCAAGAGTCTCCAGGTGCACCACCACTATGAGAGCGAGTGTAGGTTATTAATTATCAGCTCCCACACTGTGATAATTTTTCTTGGACAAAAAAAGCCAAAAAATTCGTTGATATGTGGGTGTTCCACATCGTTTATTTAGAGAAGGTTGTGACTTGGCCCTAAGTATATAAGTCGTCTTGTCCCACATTGGTTATTGAGAGAAGGTTACGACTTATTTCCAGGTATATATAAGTCGGCTTGTATTGTGTTTAAGGTCAAGAGAGAAGAGTCGTTCTTTGAGAAAGTTTATTCCGAGAGACAGCGATCTGTAATCTCCAATGACAAACATAGTGAAATTGCTGCTACCACCTTGGAGTAGACTTTTACCGAACCACGTAAATCTTGTGTCTTGTGTGCCTTTATTTTCAATTATTGTTTTCGATTCTTAACTTTATTGTTGGTGTGAAATCTAGTATATATTTTAACAAGTGGTATCAGAGCTAAGGTTTACGTTAAATTGAAAGCACCTTGCAATGGTGCCGAATACTTAGACGAAGTATGATTTAGAGAAGTTTGATGGATCGAACGATTTCAGTTTATGGAGGATGAAGATGCGTGTTGTTCCGATTCAACAAGGTTGTTGAAAGCATTAAAGGGGAATCAAGGGCTTCTGGAGACAATGTCTATTAATGAAAAAGAAGGGGTCAAATACACGTAGGTACCCTGAAACTACCACAAAGTCTCAATTGAGGGTCCCAAAGTTTAATTTTTACACATAAAGGCCTGTAACTCCAAATTTGCAACAAGTAAGGACATCCGTCTAAATTCTTAACGGTTCAGCCCTTTCCGTTAGGGACATTTTTGGAAACTCATATTTAATTTTTTATTGTAAAATCCCTTGATTTTTAGAACCCTAATCTATTAATATTTAGAACCCTAAAATTGGCATTGTTTCACTCATATGGAGACAACTGATTTCAATTCAACCACCAAAACCCCAATCCATGGCCTTTGAAAGTAGATCGGGGACAGCTGGTGGCCTTATTGGCACGACGGCGAGGGCACTGCCCGTCTCGGTGGTGATGACATCGGCTGGTGCCACGATCTGGCCGGAGAGGAGATCGCCTGTCCGGCGACGGATGGAAGAGGCATCGATCGGATTATGCGGTAGAGCCACACACAGACCTAGCCGGCGCTGTGCAGGTAGACCGGATTTGATGGCCCACCGTTGATTGCCTGCTCCCTCGGTTGTGGTGGACAACGGTGACACTATCGCTGGTCACAGTGGTGACGGCGCGAGTCCGATGGTGGCGCTGTTGCGTCTTCTATTCTCTATCTTTTTTTTTTGAGATGTTGTATCTGCTTCGGCCCCTTCACGGAGATGGCCAACGGTTCATGGTTGCGGTGTTGCGATTATTGCTTCGGCGGCAAGATGGCGCCGTCGCCGTTGGTTGCGGTGTTGCGAACTTTGAACAGCGAGGGTTGTACGGTGCCGGTGCTGACGGTGGTTACGTGGGTTGGTGTAAGCGGTTACGGTGGTGCCGTGTCTTCTTTTCTGATTTCTGTGACAGTAGGCCGTGGGGGCAGCGGCGCGACGACCACTGACCATGGGTCTTCTGTGATAGATCGGTGGCAATCATGTCGTGGTTTCAAACATGGCCAAAATAATGGCAGCCCTGCTGTTGTCTGGATGTCGACACCGCCACTTACAAAACTTTTTCCTTCTTTGATTGCGACGACAGTTGAATCTGTCACACGCAGTGGCGGTAATTCTGTAGAGGTTTCGACCTTGATGATGGTTGTGCGATGCTGCCGGTTGTGGCGGCGCGACCGACTCTGGGCACTGTAGAAACTTGTGACGACAATTGACTTCAGACCTCCTGCGGCGGCACTTGTGACGCCAGTGACTCCGAGGGCTTTGTCATGGTTGTGCGGGCATGGGCCTGCCCGTGTAGGGTTCTAAAAATCAAGGGATTTTATAATAAAAAATTAAATATGAGTTCCCAAAAATGCCCCTGCGGAAAGGGCTGAACTGTTAGGAATTTAGACGGATGCCCTTACTTGTTGCAAATTTGGAGTTACAGGCCCTTATGTGTAAAAATTAAACTTTGGGACCCTCAATTGAGACTTTGTGCTAGTTTCAGGGTACCTACGTGTATTTGACCCAAAAAGAAGACATGATAGAGACAGCCCATAGTGCCATGTTGCTGTGTTTAGTCGACAACGTGTTGTAAAAGGTTTCTCAGGAAACGACTGCGGTTGGACTGTGGCTGAAATTGAAGAGCTTGGATATGACGAAATATCTGACAAATTGCCTATATATAAAGCAAGATTGTATACTCTTCGGATGGAAGAAGGTACATCGATTAATGATCATCTTGATGGATATAATAAGATGATATTAGATCTGCAAAATATTGATATCAAGATAGAAGATGAAGCTTTATTGTTGTTGTGTTCTTTACGTCCGTCATATGAACATCTTGTTACTACCTTATTGTATGGGAAGGACAATATCTCCATGGAGGAGGTTGAGGCTGTGATAAATTCTTAAGAATTAAGGAAGAAGGTTTTAGAAAACATGGGAGAAGAACATGGTGATGGTTTAATGGCTTGAGGCTGAAGCACTGACTATGCTGGCTCTAAAAATAAAGGAAGATCGAGGTCTCAGTCAAAGGCCAGAAAATCGAAGTGCTACCATTGTCACAAGGAAGGGCATTATAGAAATGATTGTCCTGAGCATAAAGGGAAGGAAAAGGATAACTCTAAGATGACTGATGCTGCTGGAGTAGTAGAAGATAATTCTGATGGTGCGGATGTTCTTTCAGTTACTATTAGTTCCTCAAATAGAGGGTGGATTCTTGATACGGGTTACTCAATCATATGTGTCCCAATCGGGATTGGTTTGCCACTTATCGCTCATTTGACGGAGGTAAAGTTCTTATGGGAAACAATATCGCCTGTAAAGTTTTTGGGATATGTTCAATTCAGATTAGGATGCATGATGGTATTGTGAGAACTTTGACTGATGTCAGGCACATTCCAGAGCTGAGGATTTGGGTACACTTGACTTCAATGGCTGTAGCTATCGGACTGCAGGTGAAGTTATGAGGATAATGAAGGGTGCTCTTGTTGTGATGAAGGGGTTGAAACAAAATAGTCTCTATTTGTTGCAAGGTAGCACAGTTATAGGAGCAGCAACAGTAGCATCAGCTTCATCTTCTGATATAGATTCTGAGGCTAGCAAACTTTGGCATATACGATTGGGCATATGAATGAGAGGGAGTATGGATGTGCTAAGCAAACAAGATTTGCTGGGAAGTAAGAAAACATGAAAGTTGAATTTTTATGAGCATTGTGTCTTCGGGAAGCAGTGCATGGTTCAGTCGGGCTGTTCATACCATCAAAGGTACAGTGGATTATATCCATTCAGATCTTTGGGGTCCTTCTACTGTTCTTTTTAAAGGTAGTGGCATATATATGTTGACCTTTATTGATGACGTCTCAAGAAAGGTCTGGGTGTACATTCTGAAAAAGAAGAGTGATGTCTTTATTCAGTGGAAAGAGTTTAAGACGATGATTGAAAAATAGACCGACAAATAAATTAAGTGCTTGAGGACTGATAATGACATGGAATTCTGTTTGGATGGGTTCACTGAATTCTGCAAGAATGAAGGCATAGTGAGGCATTGCACTGTTAAAAAAATGGCACAGTAGAATGGGGTTGCCGATGATGGATGAATAGGACTCTCCTTGAGAGGGCTCGATGTATGTTTTCAAATTCTGGGTTATCGAAAGAATTTTGGGCAAAAGCTGTTAACACAGCTGCATATTTGGTGAATAGGTCTCTATCGGCTGCAATTGATTGCAAGACTCCTAAAGAAGTTTGGTCTGGTAAGCATGCTAATTATGAAAATTTAAGGATATTTGGTTATTCTGCTTATGCCCATTTTAATGATGGTAAACTTGAGCCGAGAACGAAGAAGTGCATTTTCTTAGGCTATATAAGTGGGGTGAAATGGTACTAGTTGTGGTGTCCTGATTCTAAATCATCCAGGTTCCTAATTAGCAGAGATGTGATCTTTGATGAGTCTTTGATACTTTTGAAGAAGGAGGAGTTGATTGATACAGGGAAAGACCACGGTGTTACGGAGAAGGTGGAGCTGAAGGTTTGAGCTCCAGATTCTTTGCCTAAAATTTCAACAGATGAGGAAGATGATTCTCATTCTACTAAGGAGAATGAAGAACCTCAGGAACAACAGTATAGTATTGCTAGAAATAGATTGGAAAGAGAAATTTGACCTCTTCAGAACTATGGTTATGTGTATATGATTGTTTATGCTCTTAGTGTGGTAGAGGTATTGAGGTTGAAGAGCCTGTTAAATAGAAAGATGCTATTAAGAGCACAGAATCAGCGCAGTGGATAGTTTCTATGAGTGAGGATATGTAATATTTTTACAAGAATCAAATGTAGAAATTGGTGAAACCGCCTATAGGCCAGAAGATTGTTGGTTGCAAACGAGTCTACAAAAAGAAGGAGGGAATTCCTGGAACGGAAGATGCAAGGTATAAAGCACGCTTGGTAGCTAAGGGTTTTACTTAGAGAGAATGTATTGATTACAATGAAATATTTCCTGTAGTAAAACATACTTCGATAAGAGTGTTACTTGCTATGGCTGTTCTATATGACTTGGAGTTAGAACAACTGGATGTCAAGATAGCTTTTCTACATGGTTAGTTGGAAGAACATATATTCACGCGTCAGCTAGAAGAGTTCGTGATCCATGATAAGGAAGATCATGTTTACTTGTTGAAGAAATCCTATGGATTAAAGGAATCTCAAGACAGTGGTATATGCGGTTCAATACTTTCATGGCAAAGAAAGGTTACACCAGGAGTGCCTATGACAGTTGTATGTATCACTAGAGGCTCGCGGATGGTTCTCATAAATACTTGCTGTAGTATGTTGATGACATGCTGATTGCTGCAAAAACGATGTCAGATATCAAATGTTTGAAATAGCTGTTGAAAAGGGAATTTGAGATGAAAGATTTGGGTACAAAAAAGAGGATATTAGGGATGGAGATTCAGAGGGATCAACCTGCAGGATTTTTGTACTTGTCCCAGAAAAAGTACATTGACCAAGTACTACAACGCTTTGGCATGGAAAACTCCAAACCTGTGACTACTCCTTTAGCGACACACTTCAACCTTTCAACAGTTGATTCCCCATTGACCTAAGAGAAGGTAGAGCACATGGCATGTGTTCCATATGCTAGTGCAATGTGCAATCTCATGCATGCTATGGTTTGTACGAGACCCAATATTTCTCATGTATGCTATGGTTTGTACGAGACCCAATATTTCTCATGCGGTCAGTGTGGTTAGCAGGTACATGGGTAATCCTGGGAAAGCTCATTAGTAGGCAGTGAAGTGGATACTTCGATACCTGAGAGGTATTGCGGGTAATGGTTTTGTCTACCATCAGGACAGTTATGCGAATAGTTGAGTTGTTGGATATGTGGATTCAGACTACGCTGGAGATTTGGATAGGATGAGATCTTTAACAGGTTATATCTTCATTTTTTTGAGCTATGTGATCAGTTGGAAGGTTACTCTACAGACTATTATTGCCTTGTTTATTACAAAAGTTGAGTACATAGCGACATCTAAAGCATTGAAGAAAACCATTTGGTTGGTGATTTGGGGTTAAAGCAGGGGTCTAGCACTGTCTACTGCGACAACCGAAGTGCCATACATCTGACCAAAATCAGATGTTCCATGAGTGAACCAAGCACATTGATGTCAAGTTTCATTTTATTCGAGATGTGGTTTCTCAGGGTACTGTTATGGTAGAGAAGATTTTCACAGTTAAAATCCAGCAGACACGATGACACAACATATTTCAGAGATCAAGTTTAAGCATTGCTTAGATTTGATCGGTATCAGTAGTATTTTAGGTGCAGCCCTAGGGGGCAAGTGTGGTGGCAGTATATGGTATTTTTAGGTTGTTTGTTTTATTCAAGCCAAGGTGGAAATTTGTTATAATTTGTCTTGGATAAAAAAACATGAATATTGGTTAATGTGTGGGTATCCCACACCGGTTATTCAGAAAAGGTTGCGACTTAGTATAAAAGTCGTCTTGTCCCACATTGGTTATTGAGAGAAGGTTACGACTTATTTCCAGGTATATATAAATCGGCTTGCATTGTGTTTAAGGTCAAGAAAGAAGAGTCGTTCTTTGAGAGGGTTTATTGAGAGAGACATAGATATGTAATCTCCATTGACAAACATAGTGAAATCGCTGCTACCACCGTGGAGTACGCTTTCGCCGAACCACGTAAATCTTGTGTACCTTTAATTTTAGTTATTATTTTCAATTCTTTTCTTTATTGCTTGGTGTGAAATCTAGTATACATTTTAACACACACCATTTGTAAGGAAGATGAGAGGAGCCCAATGCTACCAAGAAGGTTGATGTACGCAGACCGAACCTTAACTTTACCTAAAAGCTTAAGGCCTTGTTTGACACTCAAAAAACTCCAAAAATGAGTTTTTTTTTCACCTTTGTTTTTTTTTTTGAGACCACCACCACCCTCCCACCGTCGGCAGCCACCACCGGCGACCACCGCCGCCCTGCAGCCACCTTAAACGACCACCTTCGGCGGCCACCACTGCCGGCTGCCAGCGGCAACCTCCGGCGACTACAGGGTGCCGGCGACTGCAGGCTGCCGGCGGCAACCTCCGGAGACCGCCGGCGGCGGCCACCTCCGGTGACCACCGTCGGTGGCCAGCGACCACCGCCGGCAGCCATCAGCCACTGTCGGCCACCGCCACGCCCTACCACCGCCATCGCAAACCACCACAAAAAAAAAAACTCAAAATAAAAACTGAATTATCAAACACAAAAAAAAAAAATCAAAATAAAAACAGGGTTATCAAACACCCACTTGTTTTTGTGAAAAAAATAAAAATTAACTTGTTCTTTATTTTTTTTTTCCAAAAACTGAAAAAAAAAAAAAGTTTTGTCAAACAGAGCCTAAGTTTTCTGTTCATTTATATGTACATGTCCATCTTATTCTTACTTGGGGGACTAAAGGCTCACACATGCACCATCAACATGTATAGTACATAGAAGTTATTAGTACTGTTTAGGTATTCATGAGAAAATAGTCCAATAGGCTTTCTTCTGAATCGGAAATTGAGAAAAATTGTCTTATCTATTTTCTTCTAACTAAGCCAAAGCCACAAAATCAAGCGGAGTACTCAAAATTATTTTTGAAATTTCGGGTTCAAAAAGATTTTTTGCCTTTGGATTTCGAATGACTTTTCATTGGGCTGTGAAGATTACACCTACCATGGGACTATCTCAAATCCTTGACGTATTTTTCCCTCTTATGTAGAGGATAGCCTAACAAATCAAAGAAGAGCCCACTTAAATGTTTTACGAGTATGTTTGGTGTAAAAGGCTGCTCATAGATCATATCATGTAGAACTGACAAACGGGTTAATCCACCAAAAACAGAAAATAATCGGATGGGTACGGGTAAAAATAGATTTGTGCAAGTTTGAATTTTCTAGGTAGTCTTTTCTTACACTCGTACCCTATCCGAACTGTCAGAACAAACTCGCTAGGTAAATTTCATAATTTAAAAAAAAAAACAGTTTTAATTTACGGTTAATTATGACAATTCACATTGTTTTAGATTTTTGGTTCTTTCTCTTTTACTACTAGCATATTCCTTGTTACAGATACTTTTATACAAATAACAAAATTATTTATTCCACTATGCGAACGGATGACTATTTGGGGAATTTACAACGTCACTTTTCTGGGGTGCTTTCAAACATCCATAATTTAGGCACTATAGTATCGCCGACAACCTTTTAGGTAATAAGAAAAAGGGTAATTACAGCAGCGTCTTAGAGCTTTGGGAGTAATTACAGTCAAGGATATTAAATTTCAAAAATTAACAAATTCTGACCACAAACGTTAAAAAGGTAACACTTAATTCTGACCACAAACGTTAAAACATCCATCTGTTAGGTATTTGTCCTAAAATTCTACTTTTTTTATGATGTCATCAATATGTATTTTTAAAATTGCAATACTATACCCTTATGTTAATGTACATGGTATATTACTATACAAAACCTTAATTTTCTAATTAGGGTTAAAAACCTCATGTCCCAACAAATGGGTTTCTTTATCCAAAAACCTAAATTCCAAACAATGGGTTTCTCTCTCCATGTTTCTTTAAAAATTCTAATTTCTCTTTCCAAATATGAGATCTCAGCCGCCAAGACTGCTTCCCCGCACCCCGCCGGCAGCCCCCTGTTGATTAGATTAAGGACCACCATTTATACAACACCTTACCATCACAATCTCCACAACAATACCACCACCGTGCCCACTTCACACACACCCACCTCTACTGCATCCATCACAGACCACCTCTACAGTCTCATACATCCATCACTTTCACTCTCTCACACGCTGCCAAGGCATAATAGTTCTGCACTTACGTGTTTTGGGCGATAAATGATGCCATGGTGAACCATGGTGCTTCAATGATGGCGGTGATGGTGTGTGGTGGATGGTGACATTGGTGGAACTCCTAGTTTTAGTGGTGGCGCTGATGGTGTGTGGTGATTGTGCGGCTGATGCTGCTAATTTGATTTTGTTTTTGGATTGTGCTTCAGTGTCGCTTTTGGATTGGCCAAAGTCTAGGCGGTCATAATGTGTTTATCGTGTTGATGGGTGGTACATGGTGGTCATTTGATGTGGCATGTATAGGGGTGGTGATGAGTTTGGATATAGGGAGGTAGTTGTCATTGGGTGATGATGAAATGGGGAGATAGAAGGAATGAGATGGTAAAGAAAATATCTTTCAAGTAATGAATGGGCAACATGGCCATTTTGTCCAAAACGTTATATATTTGGGTATTCTGTTTAGTCAACGGACACAAGTACTCATTTTTCAAACTAATTGACATGAGTGTAATTACCCACAAACATCAGCGACACTGCTGTAATTAACCTTAAGAAAAAAACCCTGCCACAAAGCTCCATCTCACACCAAAGTAGCTATATTCCAAACCAAAAACAAGGATTCTTCAAATAGGGTAAAGCAAAACAAACCTAAATAATAGATGGAAAAATTTTGGCTGCTACCCGGGTTGAAGGAATCTTCCTCCTACCCCCCATGTAGTGACAATTAATGGTTGTCAAATCTTTCTAGTGGCTTTTATTTAGTGACGCTAAAAAAGTGCCGTTAAGAGTTGTCGCTGAAAGTGTTAACAGAAAAGCCACTAGAGACATTTAGTAACTATTAATTGTCACTATATGTGGGGTTGAAGGAAGATCCCTACAACCGGGGTAGCAGCCAAAGTTTGTTCATAATAGATATATTCAGATTCAGATGATGCATAGACCCCTTCAAACAGCATACACTTTGCAACAAATGCGTTACATGGAAATCTTGAACAAGATTTACATAAATTTCATGTAGAGATTAGAACTTGAAGAGATGTAATCAGAAAATACATGATAAAATGAAGAGAAAGTCTAAAAATACCAGCAAACTAGAAAATTAGGAGATCCGCATTGAGATGGCAGCGACTTTGTAAGTCCGTGAGCAGTGATGCAAAGAAGCACGGTGGCAATTGTAGAATAGGAGATCTGGAAATTTGTGTCCACATTCGAGGATCCAAATAACAAAAAACAAATATATAACAAAATTATTTGATGCAACAAGTATCATAGAAACAGGAGCACAAGCCATTAAACTTAACTTAAACATAAATATATGGTTTTAAATTACGGAATTAGGATACGTTACGGTCGCAGTTGTGGGAGTATTGGATGTTACGTAAAGGGAATTGGTTGTCACAATTTTAAACTTTTTTCAAACGTTACAAATGCTTAAAGCTCAATGATATGAAGATTGTGACATTAAAAGCCTAAAAGGCCTGGGCTGGGCCAGCCCAAGCCCAAGCCCAAGCCCAAGCCCAAGCCCAAGCCCAAGCCCAAGCCCAAGCGTTCACAACTCTCCCCACTCCACCGTGAGAAGTTTGGAGAGTCTCCCAAGCTTTCTTTGAAGTAGTTGCATTAGCAATCTTATACAACATCGCATGCTTTGATGGATGACTGCAAGAGCCTTATGCTATTTCTTTCTTGAGATTTTTAAGGCCTCATTTTGAGGAGCACTCAATGTCGTTTCATTTGAGGCTCCACAAAGCCGTTGTCTACCACCTCTCACACATCTTGTGATCCAAGAATCACTTTCATGCGAATAAACCAATTTTCGTAGTTGTCTTTGGTGAATCGCAGGATTTGAAATTGAACCATATTGTTGGCCGTCACTCACTCTCTCTCTTTCTCTCTCTCTCTCTCTCTCTCACACACACACACACTCACACACTCTCGAGCACAATTGACCTGTTGATCTGATACCACTTTGTTGGAAAGTGTCACTCTAAGTCAAACACTCGCAAATATGAGGAGGCAATAGAGAGATCTTTGGGAGAATACTTTCATTCCACTTGATCCAAAATGGTTCAACTACAAGGGCTTTATAGTCTCTACCACTCACCCAATATCTCCTCTGTTACTAGATCACTACTCATCTATATCTATTCATATATAAAAGAACGGATAAGGTTAAATTGCTAATCTTTTTTTCCTCGAAATGCCCTTTTTAAATTGAAGTTTTCATGAAAGGTTAGGGGTGGTTAGGGATGTTTTTTACTTGCATTCTTTTTTCATAAAATATATGTTTTGCTTTTGACTTCTCATATGATATTTTTTTCCTTAAAGTGCCTTTATTATAATATAAGTTTTTGTTACTTAAAGGTTGTTTTGACATTAACTTGAGAAAATGAAAAAGATTTTATGAAATCTATAAAATCACCCTGAAACTACAACATACTCTCTAAACATGGTTACTGAAAATTAAAACCTACCTCCATTCATGTTAAAACCAATCTACCTTATCGTTATTACATCTTCTCCATCAAATTTGATCAAGAAAATAATTTGCATATAACAGAGTTTTATGTAGCTTTTAAATCATTGTGCATGTATATAGATTCAATACAAACATATTGATACATTGAACAATCATATAAGGTTTATTTCTGAGTTTTAAATATAGACATATTGGTGTAAGGAAGCTAATTTTAAAATAAAGTTTTTATGTTTTTTTAATGCATATATAATCACAACTCTAAAGAATCGCTAGGTCGAACCAGATTGTTTCTTATTATAATCTGAATTCATGACAAATGAATAATCTGAAGTTCGTATTAGAATTATTGAAATACAAAATTTAAATGATATCATGTTCTTCACATGGTTATGTCTTTGTATGTTCCACTATAGCCGGAGTACCATATATTTACATGAAATCATGTTCGTTATACAATTATTGTCTTTGTACATTCCAATCTTACGAGTGATAGGATCAGCTGAAACTCAATTGATAAAGACTCAATTTATTTGAGCTCGAATGATTAATTATTCTTTTCGGCTTGAAACTCTCAAGTTTTGATACGTGAGGGGTTAAATAGCTAAAACAAATTTCCTTGAAATTTTCTTTCTAAATTTAAAAGGTTTCTAAAAATTAACGGTGTTTTTTACTTTTAAAAGGGTGAAGCAAATTACAACCTCTTTGGCTAAATTTAATTAATTTATTGCTAAAAAGATCGAAAGTTCATAATGCATCTTTCAGTAACAAAAGAATATTAATTTAACCAAAACGAATAGGGATCTAGTCCCACCATATAAAAATGATCTGAAAGGGATAAATGACTAAACATTTTTTTTTCTTAAACATACCCTTAACACAAAAAACTTTACAGAAAAATTAAGGATGCTTTTGAGTTTTAAAAGAGTGAAGCTAGATTACAACGTTTTTTTTTTGTTGTTGCTAAACTAAACATTTTGTAGCTAGAGACGTAAAAAGTTCACTAATGTATCTTTTAGTGACAAAAGAGTATAAGTTTAACCAAAATGAGTGTGGATCTAGTCACACTGTTCAAAAATAATTCCAAGGAATTAAATGACTAAACATTTTTTTCCCTTAAAAGACCCTTTTAAAATTTAAAAGGATTACAAAATCAAAAGTGTTTTGACTTTTGAATGGTGAGGCGAAACTACAATAATTGTGGCTAAACTACAACATTCGTCACTAAAGAGATTGAAATTGAAGTTCAATAATGCATGTTTTAGTGACAAAAGAGTATGAATTTTACCAAAATTGGGATGAAGATTCAGCTCCACCGTATTAATATGATCCCATGAGGTTAAAGAGGTTAATTTAGATTTTGTTCAAAATTATGGGTACTTTTAACTTTCGGCATAGTATTATGCCTATTTCTCTAAAATACCTTATTTAGATTTAAGAGATTTAGAAAATTAAAGGGGTTTTTATTCTTTCATTAAATTTCTCTATTTAAATTTTGGAATTTGTTAAAGTTAAGGGTACTTTTCGACTTTTAGTTAAAAATCCTCGTATATGCATACAACCAACTTACACAATTTTTATAGACAAACAACTTACATTGAATCAAGTTACTTTGAACTTTGGGTTTGTAGATGAGTTTTATTTGCCTCTTATTAACAACTATCTCCAAGAATTTTTCTTTTAATAGTTTAATATTTAATAAACTGGACTTGACAAATTAATATAGGATACGCAAATGCAATAACTAGCTAAACTGCATAAATTAAGGTCACACTAGCACACATCTACCTTCGTAATAAATGAATATCGAAAACGAATCATTCACAAGCTTAGATCCCATAAGAATAATACTTATGTAATGATCAATGCCATGTTATTTAGATTCCTTATTTCATTCATTTAGAAATCTGAACCTATCAGAGAGTTCTATTAATTTGGTAATCAATTATAATGTTTTTGGCTAAATTTAAACATTTTGTCACTGAAGATGTTGTAAGTTCACTAATACAAATTTTAGTCACAAAAGAGTATTAATTTAACTGAAATTAAAGTGAATCAAGCCCTACCACATAGGTCTTTGCTCACTTAAAAAAGAAAAAGAAAAATTCATGTCAAGACTTAGACTATATATATATATATATGGGAGCTGATCCGTTGCTAGCGCTGGCAGCGCTAGCAACGTCCGCTACATAATGTAGCGGACGGTAAATTATCATCCGCTACATTATGTAGCGGAAGACAAAACAGCGCTAGCAATGGATCACGACCCTATATATATATATATATATATATATATATATATATATATATATATATATATATATATATATATATATTTATTTATTTATTTATTTATTAAGGTGGACCTACTATTCATCTACTAGCTTTTGCTTTTGGATGCAAACTTAAATTTCATTCACATAGGATCATATTGGCTTTTTCGATGAATGTGTAGTATTTATCAAATAAACGATATGTGCTAAAAATAATAATCTCGTCGCAAGTATATTCTGAGTTACATGCACAACAAAACTAGTAGCCTAATATATATTACTAAGATTAACAAGGTGTTCCCAACCTACTTTGGTGGCATCCAAAGGCCCACTGGGGGTCCCGTTTTACCTAACACGTCAATAAAGTCAACGGTCAACTTTTTCAACGCTCACAAGTGGTCAGTATGCGCATGCTCAAGGCATGTGCATCTTTTCGCCTTTTTATGAATTTTGACACTAAGATTTATTTTTAGATGACTCATGAAAACGCGTTCGTCACCTTCGGCCATCCAACTCCACTTCTTCTGTAAACAAATTGCCCGTCGATGCACCTTGGCGTTTGCCCCAGGAGGTTGGCCTTGGCCTTGGCCTTCTCTCAAGGGTTGGCCTCGGCCACCTTTTAAGGTCGGCCTCGGCCTTCCCTTAGAGCTCGGCCTCGGCCTCGGACTTCCTTTAGGGGTCGGCCTTGGCCTTCCCCTAGGGTTGGCCTTGGCCTTCCCCTAAGGTTTGGCTTGCCTTCCCCCAATGCCTGCTCTCAACCTTGACTTTGCACCATCCGTTGCCCGTAGCCGCGCCTTGACTCCGCGGCTCCCATCGCCCGCATCACACACCGTAACCGCGACGCTAGCCGTTGCCCGCACGCCGACTCTGCAACCCCCCTTGCCCGCGGTCGTGTGCCGTCTTCGCGACGCCTATCGTCACTCATGCACTGACTCCACTGCTCCCATCGCCTATGGTTGCGCTCGCGTGTCGACTCAGGCGCCTGTCGCGCGCTATCTTCGCGACACCAGCCGTTGCCGACACGTCGCCCATTGCCATCGGTCGCGTGCCGTCTTCGCAATGCCCTCCGTCGCCGGTGCACCGACTCTACGGCGCCTATCGCTCACAGTCGCGTGCCATCTCCATGGCGGCCTCCGTCACCCACGGTCTCGTGCTGTCTTCGCGACGCCTGCCGTTGCCTGCGCGCTGACTACGCGGTACCTTTTGCCTGCGGTCACACACCGCGAAGCCTACTGTCGCCTGAGCATCGACTCCGTGGTACCTGTCGCTCGCGGTCGTGCGTCGTCTTTACAATGCCTATTGTCGCTGGCGTGCCGACTACGAGACGACCGTCGCCTGTGGTCGAGGGCCATCTCTGCGGTGCCCGCGTGTTGACTTTGAGGTGCCCGTCGCCTGCTGCCGCACACCTATCTCCGTGACAGTCGTCGCCCACACCCATGCACTTCTTTTATGACAGGTGCCTCTTGCACCAAGTATTATCTCCCGACAGTCGCCGCCACCATATGCCAGGTATGATCTCGCGAATTCGTCGCTCTTGACACCAAGTATTTTCTCATGAAAGTCGTCACACGCACCAAGTATTATCTGGCGATAGTTGTCACCGGTGCCCGTTCACCCCTTTTATGACAGGTGCCCCTGGCACCAAGTATTATCTCGCGACAGTTGTCGCTCGCACCGATGTGCCACTTTTATTGCATGTGCCCATGCACCACTTCCATGACATGTGCCCTCGGCATCATGCATTATCTCGCGACAGAGGTAGTTGCGCGCGTGCGCCATAGTCATGTCTTGTGTCGTTGGCACTGCTCCCATACGCCACATCGTGTTACATGCCCCCCGGGCATCACACTCATTCACCACACCATGCGCCCCCCATGGACATGGAACATGCTTCGACCCACTCTCCAGAGTGTGCAGCATTCTAAGGGGCTCCGCTCGTAGTGCTTCGGTATGAGGACCCTTTGTTTATTTAATTTTCTTAGTATCATGTATCTTAGAGATGTCATTTGGGCCGGGCGGCCCGCGGGCCGGCCCGTTTTGGCCCGGTTTTGGCCCGGGCTGGCCCGGCCCCTTGCATGAACAGTAACGGCCCGCTGAAAGAGGGCCTGGGGCCTGGGCCTGGACCAGGCCGAGAAATCTGGGGAAAATGGCCCGGCCCGGCCCGGCCCGGTTTGGCCCGGGTTTGGCCCGGCCCGGGTGTGGCCCGGTTTGGCCCGGATTTGGCCCTTTTTTGGCCCCACTTTTTTTTGAAAATCTAGCTTTTCCCCCCCTTTCTTCCACCCCTTTTCCAAAATTCCACATACATTATTATTTTGATTGTTAGAGTTTTAAGAATAATTTTTTTTCATATATATAAAATAAATTTTTACAAGCAAAAAATATATATTTTAAAAGGAAGGGATAGCATCCTGCATCAAGCATCTTGTCTTTTTGCCTTATATTATTTTCTTCTATAAGACTTGATGACCTTGAGCGATGTTTGGTTAGATTTAAGAGAGGCTTATGCCTCATATTGGCAATCATTTTACCTTAACAGTAGTCAGCCTTTAAATTGAATGGATAAGAGATGGAAGGAAATTGCAGTCAGCCGTTAAATTCTTTTGATCTTGTCTTTTCTTCAAAAGTCCTGCAAAATTACTTAACTACTAAGCCTCTTCTATGAGAAAGGAAATACCTATAGTGGTTATGATCTTCCATAAGTGGTCTGGTTAGAGTTTTCAAAAGGTGCACACTGCATAGGCCTTTAAAAAGAGTCAAAGAAGTTTATACCCATTAAATGAAATTAAAGTTAGACGGAACAACCATTATATTTCTTCCAGATGGGACTACAGCTATAACAAGGCATCGCAACTCATCTGTTTTTAATCCGCACTTCTTTCTTCTTTATAGTTGACGAGGATCGTATAAATAAATTTCTATGTAAATTGTTATGTGTTAAAATTGAATAACATGAGAAAAAAAAAAAAAAGGGCCTGGGCCCGGCCCAAGCCCGGCCCTAAATATTGGGCTTAGGGCCTGGGCCTGGACCAGGCCTAGAATTCATTGCGCCAGGCCCGGCCCGGCCCGGCCCGTTTTCACCCTCCCTTGGCCCGGCCCCGGCCCGGCCCGTTTGCAGGCCCGATGGGCTTGGGCTGGGCCGGCCCAAGCCCGGCCCTTTGACATCTCTAATGTATCTGAAATGTATTAAAGAATGTCACTAGAAGAAAATATAATACATTATAGGTCGGTTCGGTTTGATTTGTGATCGATCGGTTTCAAAAAAGAGAATTGTGACCGCATGCAACTGAACCAACTTCGGTTGGAGAAATATAAAATCGAACCGTTAAGATTTTTGGACGTTTTGGATTAGAACGGTTCGGTTTAAGCGGTTCGGATCGGTTCGAGCGGTTTGGTGCTCACCCTTAGCTAACTCCCAAACATCCTTCACTCTTGAGCCTACAGAGGTAGTGTATTATTATCAATGTATTCCCTTATATATGCAGTGTGATCTAATCGTACGTTGTCTAGGTGGGCGAAACAAATTCACTGCCTTTTTTTTTCTTCTAATTGAAGTCATGATCTGCTCCATTATGGAGCAAATCCATCCCGTTGTATATGGGGTGGACTATGACTTATTGTCTATGTGGACATCTGTCCCATAATAGGGTGGAACTAGGAGAGATTTGAAAAAAAAAAGAAGTGATTGGTTCATCCATCTGCGATGTTGGGATGGTTAGATCGCACTGTCAAGGGATCAACTTCTATACAGGATCATTCACGTTGTTGGGGGGGGGGGGGATCCGTTGTTTCTTTATGTGTATGTCGACATCCACCATAGTATGGAGCAGATACCTGTTCCATAATGGGGTAGACGACGGAAAAAATTCAAAAGAAAAATAGTGATCTGGTCCATCCATTCGTAATATATGGACGACCAGATCATGTTGTCATATTAGTTTAAGTTGCCAATTCTCTCTATCTTCCCCCTTCCCTCTCACGCACACACACGCACGTGCGCGCGGGTGTGTGTGCGTGTGTATATAGGGGTTGATCCACATCTAGCGCTAATAAGTTCTTATTTATCCGATGCCAATCCAACCATGCGTAGGTGACCTGGACCACCCCTAGACACACCTAAATGCTACTTTGTAGCATGTATGTCCGGGTAATCTGGGTCGTCCAAATCACCTAACCTGCTCCATTAGTTATGATTTGGGTCATCGATGATCACCCATGGACAGAGCTTGGGAGCTTAAAAAGGATGTAGCTAGGTTTCTTCCTTATTAATATTGATGTACTTGACGATTTTGTGTATATAAAATATTTTCCTTGATAGATTGTATATATAAAAGTCTTTTCCTCACTCATTTACTATTTTTGGACTGGTTTTTAGAATTGTTGGATTAGTTTGAGAAGTGTTGAATAGGATTGCATTGAATTGTTGGATGGAACACGTGCATGTTTGGCATAACAAAGAAGCAGGTTGGGTTTGGCATAAAAGGGGGAGGGAAACAGGTTTGGGGGGTCTTTCTATAATTGCTACACATAGTAGCGGTTAGGGAGGTTAGACCGCTACACATAGTGGCGGTTAGGGTATGCTCTCAGCATCTCTTGACCGCTTATGTTTGTAGCAGTTAGGAGATATTGGGAGCGATCCTTGACTGCTACAGTTAGTAGTGGTCAGGAAGCACTCCCAATATCTCTTAACCGCTACTAATAAAAGCGGTCATAAGATGCTCTCAGCAATTTCGGCCCACGAACCGCTAGTAATAGAAGCGGTTAGGAGAGGCCCACATTTTTCTTAAGGATTCTGTCCTCTATTTGTACACTTATTACCCATTTTTTGTAACTGAGTGAAAATTTGTCTTTTTGCTGAAAATTACAAATTACAAAGGTGATTGAAAACTACAAACTACAATTGACCAAAGCTTAAATTACACAATAAACTTAACAATCAAAATTCAAATTGACCGGTACAAGATTTTGGACACAAGTTCAAATTACACATTAACCTTAACCCTCTTCTTCTTCATCATCCTCGTCATATAGACCATTGGGTTCAATACCAAACACTTTGTAGTTGTTTCTCTTGTCATGATGATTAGTCATTTTATTACACAAGGCACATTTTCAAAGTCGTTGCATCTCCAATTAGACACTTCATGTGTGTAACTCTCTTTTGCCCTTTTGTTTGAGAAAGAACCAGATCCAAAATATCTTTATTGTTATCTTTCAGACTACCTTTGTCAACACTTGGCTGTGAACCAATGACCGAAGCTTGAGTGACTCGATCAGCTGGAATGATTCGAGTTAGTGGAGTGTCTTGAGTGTCAGGTATTGCCACTCTAAACTATGTCATATTGGCCTTCCCTTGTGACAACATCAACTAGATACTTATACTCATCCATTGTTGACGCAACATCCAAAGATAGACTATTCATGACGTTGCAAAGGTGATTATATTGTATTGTTTTAGACTGCTCGAAATCAACTGTAACATGTGTCACGTAGGGTATGCGACAATGTATTTTGTTAGCTTGCTCGTCCACGGATCTAAGATGTACTCTTTTGGAATTTCAATGGCATTCTTTACGCTAAATAGTTTTAGCGCGTATCAACAAAGTATACTTTTATATTCAAACAGTTGACAGTTGTAATTAACAAATCCGGTATCCAGACAATGCGATACGGTAAAATATCTTCGGTTCTTTGCAAAATTTTTGGTAAGTAGCCCTAGAACAAGCATCCACCCAAAATATAGTACTAATATGGCTCTCATCATCTAGTTGGATATATTGAAAAACTCAAAATTCTCACTTTGAAGGCGCTTGAAGAAATCAAGGCGTAGCTTGAGAATCACTCCCACCAAAAGCCTCTATCCTTTGAGCACGAAGTTCATTTCGAAGGTTTACCTTGTTGAAATTCAATTAAAAACTCTTGCGGCCTGACTTGAAAGGACCCCCCATCATTTTACAAGGTGGTATCTTGGCATTATCCATTATAAATATTAATTATTTATGTGCCGACCTTATTTGTGGATGCGAATGAATTTGACCGACCTTGCTAGGGGTCATCAATTGATGATTATGGCTCAACTCGACTCCTGTCACAACACATTAATTTTTTTTTCAATGTACTACATACAAATGGGCCTTACACCCGGGACCTAGAAATATGTCTCTTTTTTTGTCTCATTGGCCCTTCATCACCCTCCAGAGGTTCATGTGGTGCTCCTCTATTACACTCAAATAATCGGGAACAAATTTGGTCCGCTTTGATACGTTTTCTAGTCGTCTTAATTCTAACAATGAAACCAACCTTTTCTGAATATGCTTTATAGTATACTTCAACGTCATCCGATGTTTGAAAAATTAGACCTTTTTAAGGTGGATCAGACTCTTCACTAAAATTATTTTCTCCAATTGTATCCATGTGTTATGTTAAAATTTACAGTGAATAGTTTTTATAAATGCTCAACACATCATAAAATGAACTTATAAATAATGTTGTGAATTGAAATGAAAAACTTACTATGTGGCATTGTTGCTTTCAATTGTCTCCTTCAAGATAATTACTCCAACTTTGGCTAAACTTGCTTCAAGATAATGGAAGTAAAAACTTACTAGGTCTTATGGAATATGGGATTCTAGCTAGGGATTTGAAGATTATGGTGGTGGAAGATTTCAATTGAGAATGGCTTAGGTTGATGGAGGATGAAGAAAGGGTTAGGGGTAGAGAGAAAGCATGGAAGTAAAAGCAGCTAGGACTAGCTAGGGGCTTTGAGTCATCTAACTGTTACTAAGTGTAGCAGTTAGGGTGTTGGGAGGCGCGCCTAACTGCTACATTTAGCTACAGTTAACCGCGACTAAGTGTAGTGGTTAGGACATTTTGAACGTTCTAGGGAGGCACGCATGGCATTTTGGTGGCAGTCAGACGGGTTTTCTCAAGAACATTTTTGGAGCTAATATTTTCATATCTTGAACTTTTCATTAGCTTTCCAACGCAAAAAAAGGCACATCAATTCGATTTTTATAGAGAAAGTTATGCCCAAAATAAGAAAGGAGGTTTTGCAAGATAGTCGAGAAATGGGAAGCAAGGAAATGCAGCCGACTCCATTCCCCTTGCAGTCGACTCTATTGACCATTGGGTGAGAAATAACGGCTAGTTTTGCCGAATATCATGCCAAATCTTCCCATAATGGCTATATTTGATATCTTCTCTATATAAATGATTGGGGGCTTCATTATACACCATGAAAACCACATTCTAAGCCTATATTCATTAGAGAAACATCTAGGCTCATAGATTAAAATATTTCTCTCTTCATCTTCATGATTTTACATCATTAAAGAGAGCATCTTTGTGAGCAATTCTTTTTTAATATAGTATAGTAGCTTTTAGAATCCTTTAGATAAAATAAAAAAATTGACGTTATTTTAGATGGAACCACACAAACAAAAAAATGACTGTATAATTTTAATTCATTAAAATTGTAATAATGATAATGCTTATTCATAAATCTGATAGTTGAAAAGGACTAAAAGCCATGTAATAAACATGTTAATGTATCTAAAAGTATGCAAACATTATTTTGAATGTGATCCCAAATTTTTTTAAGTTTATTTAATTTTGCAGGAACTATATAAGAGCTATATGAAATAGCCTTATATAATATGAAAATTAATTCTAAAACTTTAAATTATACAATTTTTTTAGAATTTGATTTTGACTATTATGTTCTAAAAACTAACTCTCTCATGCAAAGACAAAAAACCACGTATCTAAAAAATATAACTTATGGATATTTAGAAGAAAAAAAATTATATTACAGTTAATTTAAGTTTCTTTTAATGTAAGAAATGTAGGTTTAGTTACACATAACATAGTCATTGTAAAAATTATTTATATAATATATAAATCAATAATCAAATTACAGGATAATTTTTTGCTTTGATAGAACTGAACAATCAACAAAGTGATTATATAAGTATATATGAAATTTTGAAAAGAAATCACATATGTATTAGAAAAAAAAGGTGCAATCAAATTAAATAATTCTTAATTACTATGTTTAAGAATATTTAAAACCTTAAAGATGTAAAAATATGATATGATATGACTACGGTATCCTTAAAACCACTATGTAATATGAATATATAAATTCATATATCTCAAAAATAAAATTATATTATCTTGGACGGGGTCCTCATTTCTTGATAAGTTAATTTGCATATCGGTAAGCCTTATAACTGAAAAACTGATTCCAAACATTCTAAGACTCTAACTAATTCATATATAAAAAAAACGCAAAAAACATATTAGATTTAAAAGAGGGAAAAAAGATGATGTCACAATTGACATTGAAGCGATAAAAATAATAACAATTTATTCATATTTATTTTATTTTAATATATGCTTACTGTATTGATGTAAAGATTTATCAAATATAATATATAGCTTTAGAATCCTTTGGATAAAATAAAAAATTGACCATCTTTTTTTGGTGGGGGACCACACGACCAACAAATGACTGTCTAATTATTATTAATTAAAATTTTAATAATAATAAACTTATTCATAAATTTGATAGTTGAAAAAGATTTAAGACTATATACTAAACATGTTAGTGTATCTAAAGGTATGCAAATATTATTTTGGATGCAATTCATATTTTTAAGTTTATTTAGTTTTGTTGGAACTATGTGAGGGCTATATTAGAAAGCCTTATATAATTTGAGAACTAATTCTAAAAAAATATATACTAATTTATTAGGATTTAATTTTGACTATTGTGTCCTTAAAACTAACTCTCTCATACGATGATAAAACATCATGTATCTGGAAAACAAAAATCACATATGAGATTTAGAAAGAAAAAAAAAACATGTTACAGTTAATTTAAGTTTATTATAATGTAATAAATGTGTGTGTGTGTGTGTATATATACACACACACACACACACACACACAAAACATAATCATTACAAAAAATTATTAATGTAATATATAAGATCAATAGTACACTCATAGGACAATTTTTTGCTTCGATAACACTGCACAATAATAAAAGTGGCTACATCGCATATATGAGATTTTGAAAAGAAATCACGTATGCATTAGAAAAAAAAGTACAATTAAATCAAATAATTCTTAATTACTATATTTGAGAACATTAAAACCTTTAGAATATAAAAATATATCTATGTAATTATACAAAACAAACGATTAACCAATTTCATTTTTGCACAAGGCCTTACGATCAATGCAAGTACTTTTTTAATTTATACTTAATTATATTTTCATGAAAAAAAAACTTAGTAGATATAAAAATTATAACTTGGCGACAAGTCATTGAAGATGCAGAAAATAATTCCAATGCTTCAAAACAAGGACACATCATCTTCATCAATTTAATTTTATCATTACTAGCATCTTACAAGAACTAAAGAGACACGGACACATACACAAACACACACAGTAAAATATTGAATATTACGTAGTCGTTCTGTCAAATGTATTTTTGTAGACAATAATAACTTATGTGAAAGTAATAAGGTGTATACATAAGTCCTGTTAAATTTAAAAAGCAACTTTAATCCATATAAATTTCTATTTAATCATCATTATAACCTTCGAAAAACATGTAACACCTCATCAAAAACTTTTGAAGTTAAAGAATTATACTCATATATAACATCTATAATTCATAGATACGTCATTGCCTCACCACTTTTTAATTTCAACCACAATCCTATTCGTTATTTAGCTCTATATGGCACTGACATGACTATTCTACTACTATAAGTAGTAAGCAAATATTCATTTGAAATATTAATTGACAACTTAAAGGAAAAGCTTAAAGGAGGCAAGTATCTAGTTAGGGGCGGATCCAGAAAGTCTAATTGGGGTTGCCAAAAAATCGCTGAAAAGAATTGATGGTTAACATAGAAGATTTAAAAAGGTTTAAGTTCACATAAAACATGAATAATCAAAACACGTTATAATTTGCGTCACTATCAAATATGTTAAATACAAAATAAATTACTCAATTTAACGACTAACAATATATTTTCACTATGCATAGTGATTTATTTAACTTGTTAAGGTTAGTCAACAATAAAGTACTAATTTTGCATGAAACACGCTTAATTCTTAATATATAGATATATTACTAATTTGATTATCAGTTGTATCAGTACATTAGTCACGTATAAGTTAACAAATAATTATAAGAATTTAAACTAAAAAAAAAAAGAACCTAACCTTAATCTATTTTTGTTTTTTTGTAATCCAGAGATTTAGAATTTTGGATTTTGAAGAATGAAGATAGAGTAAGAAAATGACAAAGACAAAGCATGGTACTCGGTGGCACAAAGAGTAAAAAACACAATAAAATAAAATTCTAATAAATTAATATTACAATATAGTGGCATTTTTATAAATATTTTACATATTTTAAATATATTTATCCATTATCTAAGAAGCTATAAAAAAAAACTTTCACAAATGTTAAGGGGTGTCGTGCGAGCTCCAGCGCCCCCCCCCCCCCCCGGCCGGCGTCATGGAGGTGATCCGTCCCTGTATCTAACGGTTCTACTGTGTCGCTATCCATTCTTTATAGCCAAATAAGATATTTTTTAATAATGTTATTATCTTTTTTTGTCTCACGATATATAGTACATATTAATACACTCTTTGAGACCTTATATTATATTGTATTTTATAAACTAACCCCAGCTTGGCTCGGGTTACTTGGCTAGTATACGACTAATGACCACTAGTAGTTAACTTACTTTTTTTTTCCTAAGCACATTTTATTATATAATATTACCCATTACAACCTAAGGCGATACTTAAACGGGTATCTTGGAATAACTAAGACAACAGTTAACTTACTTAGTACAGTATTTAGTAACATAGACATGACTTAAGAAAACAGAAAGATCAAGTTTATTATTTTAGTCCACCACAATCACCATGCACTGACCAGCGGCGCCACCACGACAGGGCTCCTTACGGTGTGTTGTCCATTATCTTCAATCCAAGTAAGCGAGCCATATGTAACAGTCTCCTTCTTGTCACTCATATAACGTACAGTTAGAGAGTAACTCTTCTTCTCGTACTTTTTCTCAAACACCAGTGTCTCTGGCGAGACTCTGACCACAGAGCCCTTTGGTGCTATCACCTTTGCCTTATACGTCGCTGCACCATTTCCAACATTGGTGACAATCCTCTGAAATGTCTGGAACAATGCTCCATGACTGCGATTAGTATACAAGCCGATAAATGACGGGTAATTCAGGTCAGAAGAGACGTTCGAGCAAGCGTAAGTTGTTGATCTTGTGATGGTAAGTATTTGTTTCCGAGTGAAGTTCATGGAGCACAGAAGGTTCACATAGTCTTGTGGAGTAGCCTCATATATAAGACCTGGATCGAGGGATCGGTTTGGGTCAACATGACCCGCTCCCATGGCTAAAGGCGTAGCAATTTCTAAAGCCTGCTCAGCGTCTCGGATCTCGTGTTGGGTGTTATCAAAAGGGTTAGCCGTAGTCATCATGGCGGACCTAATGGCTGCTGGACTCCATTCTGGATGTGCACCTTTTAGGAGCGCAGCAATGCCAGAAGCATGAGGACAAGCCATGGATGTCCCAGAAATGGCAATATGATCAGTAGCCAAATATATGTTAGAACTAATGATAGCAGCAAATCCATTTGGAATCCAAGAAGCTAAGACTAAAGTCCCTGGTGCCATTACATCCGGTTTCAGAATGCCAGGATAGCTCGGTGAAGGACCTCTTGAAGTGTAGGAAGCAACAACTGGTGCAGGTTTTGTACCCACAAGTGTTTGTTGGTACTTAATAGATGCCGTAGGGTTAGTATCACTTTCCGCGTATTTGATCACTGCAATTGCGTCCTTTGAGCTAATCACCACACCGGGATAAGTGAACCTACTGGACTCCATGATTTCGTCAGCGATCAAGATTGCTGCTACAGCTGTTGTAGAAGCCAGAGAGAACATTTGTTCTCTGTAAGAGCCAATGTCATCGCATATGATGACGCCAAAAGGAACTTGAGATAACAATTTGGTGGAGTTGCAGGAGGAAATGGTTTTGTTGTAAATGAGTGGCATGCTTCCCTCATAGCCTCTTGCTGGGAACATGGTCCATCCGGTGATGACTAGCCCATTTCCAAGAGTCAAAGTTCCAGCGAACCACCGGTCGATGGAGCCTGCTGCAACAGTCAAGACCCACGGGATTCCATTATGTAAATATCCAAGATCTGGACCTTCATTTCCTGCGGAGGAAGAAACAAGCACACCCTTCTCCATGGCACCAAAGGAAGCTATGGCGATTGGATCCTCGTACAACGGCACATCATCGAACCCCATAGAGATGGATATAACATCAACCCCATCAGCAATAGCCTGGTCCATTCCAGCAAGAACATCTGAAGCGTATCGCCCTTCATCCCAGAGGACCTTATACATGGCTACCCTAGCTTTTGGAGCCATCCCTCTGGCTGTCCCCTTGGCATAGCCAAAGCAGGAAGCTCCTTCGACATAGTTTCCTGCAGCAGTTGACGACGTGTGTGTCCCGTGACCCTGAGTGTCCCTCGCCGAGTTCATGCTGAGGGTAACGTTCGGATTCGCAGCTATAACTCCCTTATTAAAATATCTAGCTCCAATGAGCTTTGAGTTACAGATGGACGAATTGAACTCTTGTCCCGCCTCGCATGTTCCCTTCCACCTCGTCGGGACACTGGTCATCCCATCGTCCTTAAAGCTGGCGCTCTCTGGCCAGACACCTGAGTCAATGACACCAACTATAACGTCTTTGCCGTATCCTGAGGCTGGCCATAGTCCAGTGACAGGATTCAGCGATAAGAAGTAAAATGAGTGGGTGGTGTCAAGGGTGACAACTTTGTCCATATAAGCCGAGACGAAACCAGAAGTCCTTTTTAGGGCCTCTAGTTCATCTTTAGACAATAATGCGCTGAAACCGTGGAAAGCATGGTCATAAGAGTAGAGGAGGCTGGGAGAGGATTGATGCTCGTGGTCGAGGTTGGATTTGACAGAGTTAATGGTGGAGGAGTACCAGCTATGGTGGCTAGCAAAAGCCTTGGGCATGGAGGATTTGTCCATGTGGACAATGTAAGTAGACCTAGCATGTTCTGGTGAAGCTGATGAGGTACTTGTACCAAAAAAAAAGAAGCTGATGAGGTACCACCAAAGGCCAAAAGGAAACATGAAGCGAAGAAGAGAAATAGTACCCTATTAACCAGACCCATTATTGTTAAGGTATGACACGATTGGGGTGCATTAACTGGGTATTTCTACGCTAATTATCTGCAGTTTCGTGGAAGCAACTCAAGAAAACGACTTCCTATATTCTTCGTCAATGGGACCACGATTGGGGTCCTTAAAAGCTCTATATAGAGATTAGAATTAGAGGAATTTTCTTCCTACCCTCTATATAGCGACGATCAATCGTTTCTAAATATTTTTAACGGTATTTATTTAGTAGTGCTAAGTGTTAGAAGAAAAGTCACTAGAAACATTTAGCAACTATTGAATGACACTGTACACAGGGTTGGATGAAGATTCCTATAACCTGGGTAAGAGTCAAAGTTTGTTCAAAGACAACTGGGGTGGAGGTTGGTTCTCGCGTAATATCCACGCCACTGGTAGTCATGCCGCCTAGTGGTGGGCTATCCATGAGACGACCTTCTACATGCTTGGAACCAAAAATATCGTAACAATATCCTAAAAGTGGACGATAACGGCGGCGTAGTTCACTCACTCTTAATCAAATGACTTTAAGAACTGCAATTTATATGTCGCCCATACGAATGGGGATTCGAACTCGATCAAAACTTTCAGTTTATTTTTAAAGGTTTTTTTCACAAATTAAAACCGGCTAACCAAACAAACATCTATTTTCGTGGAAAACGAAAACCACAAGAGCAAGAGGGTTTAACTTTCATTTCTTTGAACCGAAAACCAAAAACTACAAGGGTTTTAAATACCTTAAGTTGTCTATATGCAGTTATGGTGAAGATTTATGTAATATTTGAGTAAATAGTTTCTATTACAGAAAGACTATATAGTTGTGCACCCGTCTTGGTATAACTCGATGATTGCTCTTCAAACGTAATAGTAATAATTTGTGTTACTTTTTTTCAAGGCGAATTGTGGGTGTGTTTTACATTGCAAGAGTTTGTAACACAACAGATAATCAATGTTCTTGTTTCTATATATTTTCCTGCTTCGTGTTTGAATGAGTTGGTTTTCCAATGAGTTTGTAAGCATAACAGGAATTGCAATCAAGATCATATATACCAGAACATCATAACAGGAATTGCAATCAAGACAAGATACCAGCTGCAACACCATAACAGAAAGGAAAACCTAAGAATGTATTCTACACAACAACTCCTATGTCAACTTAATCACAGAACAAAATCAGATCAGAAGAGAGAAGATCCAAAAAAAATAAAATAATTTGATTTGATTGAACGTCGATCTACTCTGCGGTTGGTAACTTATGGCGACACAGGGGACAATCGTGACTCTCCTTCAACCACCTGAGAATGCATTCCCCATGGAACTTATGAGAGCAGGGCATGCGAGTGACCTGCGTCCCAAGTAACATCTCGTCTAGGCATACAGCACATGGCTCCGTCGTATTCAAACCATCCCCTTCATATCTAACTTTCTCCAGAGCCTGGACTGATGACTCGGTTGCGGGCAACAACTCAACTGTGGCCAATGAGATCTCCCACAAAGATTGATCGGCCGTTGGTCGAAATGTCCCCCGAAGCTTGATCCACCGGTGACTGCACCAGGTATTGCTCGTAATCTTCATCCAAGTTGGCTTTATCTAGAACTGTGTTCCCTACAAGAAACTTGATATAGCCTTCGTACCACATTATACCGCATCCCGGCCATAACTGGATTGTCGTAGAAAGATGGTCGCTGAGTATCGCTTGACGTTGTTCCTCTGTCGTAGCACATTCCATCGTGATCTTAGAAGAATTGACCGGAAGATGAAACAGATATCAAGATGGGGATGATAATTATGGGATACTTTGGTGGAGTTAATTGAAATCAGAGCATGAGAGAACGTGTATATATATAGGCAATTCAGATCAAATTGGGGGTTATACGAATGTCAGTAGGAATAGGACTTGGGTTAGTACCAATACGGAAAGGTGTGGAATGCCGCTGTCTACTTCAGTTCCTTTACCGTTGCAGTTCTTGAATCCATTAGGGCTCTGGATTTAAATTAGTTCAAGTTTGAATATACAAGAAACTTTCTTTATTTGCTATTCAGTATAATTAATATACAAATGAAACATAAGATTATATATTATACAGTATACCTCTTTTTCTTTCCTCTTTAAACCGAAATGATGATAGCAATTCTAAAGCAGAAGTAGAAGAAGAAGAAGACTCTGTTTTAGGCATGTCGTCGTCGATAGCCCGGCGACCAAGTTTTATACTTTTAGCCAAAGTAATATGCCTTATGTTTCCACCACCACCACCAGATCTCAAGCTAACCACTGCGGCCTCATCACCGCTTCCAGCCGCCTCATCACCGCCGCCAGCCGCCTCATTACTACCGCCGTTTGTGGGCTTATGGACTAATTAAAAAAATACCCACCAGAGATTGATAACAAGTGATGATGACCACCGTGGATAGACGACGGAACACCAATGCCATTATTAAAACCGGTCGATTGGATGCGTCATGGATCTTGGAGAAGTGAGAAGTTGACTTTTGAGCATCAAAATATAAATTGTTCCATAATAGGCTTAGGACTATGATTTACTCAGATTTTTAGCTTTTAAAAGGTGTATTAATCAGTTTTGTATCTTCGTTACATTCGTGATAACCTGATTTAATCAAAGTTTATCATCTTATAATCATTTCTGAGCAGGCTCCTTGTATGATTACGCAACGATCTAAAACAAGGTTAGTATAAATAAACGAGGCGGAGGATCATGTTCAATTTGGTATCAGTTTGACTTTCTTGGTTGAGTTTTTATTCAATGAAAAGTAATGCTTTGCATTGTCATACAATAGTGTGTATAGTTTAGATTACTCCTACTCTGACAAAAAATTCACTAAATTGTTTCAGTGATATTAATGATTTAATCCAAACTACAACTTCTAGAGCCACGACCTAAAAAACTTTTGTGAGGGAGAGCAACATATTAGAACTCTCTAAGAAAATTCCATACTATGGATTTAGTAATGAACTTCATTGATAAACGAGACGATATTATTATTATCATTTCGTAATAATCAAGTCAAATAGTGACATGAAGCGAAAACGTAGACCACAAACATATTTTATTTTGTAATCGTATCACAAGGTTAAAATCTGATAAATCAATGCTCCGCCTAACAAACTTGGCAGGTTATTTTTGGTGAAATAAACTCAGATATCCCAAGTTTGTCCACTATAGAAGCTGCCATATTTAAGTTGTCTATATGAAATTGCGGTATTCCTATCATTTGGCGAATATTTTGTAGTAGGATAATATATGCCAAATACTCTTGTGATTGGGGGTCATTGTAAAAAGCTTCCTGGGGGCTAGAAAAGTTACAAAGAGACACCTTAGGTGACAAATCTGTTGTAACCGTAAAAAAAATCTTATAAATTAGCGGCAACGCTCATAAGAAGTGCATTTCGTAGAGATTAGTTCAATGCAATTTCCTCCCAAAAGTCCTAATTTTCTTACCCACTCCAACCAATCAAACCCTAGCCTCCGCCCTCACAATCCAACACCATCCACCACCACCACCCCTTTCTTCCACTCAGACCAGCCATAGCGTCGTCGCAATTAGCTCCACCCAAAACCACCGCCGCCACCTGCCTCACCTAAAACTGCTGCAGCCACCTACCTCATCTACAAATCTCGCCACTGTCACCTACCACATGCTCCATCCAATCGCCTTGCCACCATCATCCCCACTAACTTCAAAGAGCAATTTAAAACCCCCTTTCGGCGTTGCAAGCCATCAGTCCCACCCAATCGCAGCGCTGCCATTAGCCTACCAAATCTCGCTGCCGCCATTAGCCCTAACAAATCCCACCTACCACCCGTGCCTGCTGCCGCCATTAACTCCAACAAATCCCACCTACAACCCATGCCCCCTGCCGCCATCACCATCCACGCTGCTGCCTCGACTAGACTCAGTCCCTCACTCTCGTCACACCACATCCCTACTGCCATGCCCCCTCTTCTTAGAATCACTACCTCATTCCCCACCACTATCACTCAGACCCACCACTCAAACAAAATCTAGCTCTAAAACCCTAGACGTATGTACAAACCCTAAATCTATGAATCAAAATCACAAATCCTAGAAAACCCTAGATCTATGTTAATTTTTATCTTGGGTTTTGTGTGGGTATGAATCCACACAAGCCACCGCCCTTGCTCGACACTTTTCTTGCGCAGAAACATAAAAGTGGTCTTAGGTTTTTATACAGGGGTATTTTGGTAACGGGAACCGTCGAATGCAACAAATTTGTCACTTCAACTATCTCTTTGCAACTTTTCTAATAACAGGAGGCTTTTTGCAACGACCCCAAGCCATGTGAGTATTCGGCACAATTTTCCTTTTGTAATATTTCCGTTCCCGGAGAGCCTATATATCCAGTGCCTGTCTTTGTGTCGTGTATACAAAGCTTAGATAACCCTAGAAAGCAAATAGATGAAGGCGATTGTGCTGTCCTCAACATTGGTAAGTTTAGATGATTATTCTTGGTATATCATCCTCGGACTTAAACTCGGGTATCCGTCAACAACAATTCCAATACGCAGGCAGTGGTGGTTGGAGGCAAATTCTGCTTCTGCGGAGGAATTGCTTAGAAACCTCAAGGTCTCACCCCCCAAACTACCATTTGACGGCATGAGATGCGGAAGCGCAGGCTAGATAGTCAATTAGCAGCAACGGGACTGACAGAAGTAACATCTATGATAGAGGTGGAGGAGGAGGCGAGCAGAGAGAGAACCGGAGTCTAGATCCCCGCAAGAGTTTGGAAAACGATATTGACGACCACTTTAATCTACGTTTACGTTCTGCTACTTTTAGGGTCAATCAAACTGAACCCATATGGCGTTTTGAGTCATTACCCTCCAACTACATAAAGTTCAAAAAATACTGTCCACCCCTGTCAAATATTGTCAGCTCGTGAAACTAACACTGATAACCAAGGAAGTCCAGGAAGATCGATCTTTTTCAAGGTCCTGAAAAAGTAAACAGGGGGGTCAGCAAAACATTCCCAAACTAGCTCAATTTGCAGTTATATCTAAATGATTGCTTAGATTGTCCATATAAAGCATAATCATTTCTGAAATGGACCAGATTTTTAGTCAAAGATTCTCATTGTCGAATATACTAGTTAATTTGCAGGGGCAAGACATGGTGATATCTTCAGCGAAGCCAGCTCAAGTAATTAACAGAGACAGCACTTTGATCTGTTACATGGGTATCAAAAACAGGATCTAGGATACGAAGACCACAGGATCCTGCTTCATATAGGATACGAAGACCACATAACAAACGACTTACCTCAAAACTTACTAGCAGGATCTCTATTCTAGGGGCGCGCTCCGCCCATGGAGTCTCAGAACAAACCTTGCGCACTCCCACCTGAAAACCTTATATACTGTCTGACACTCCCGCCCCGAACCTCACACCCACTGAGTGGCGAAGCCAGAACTAACACGATAAGGCGGTCAAATTTCAGAATGCAAAAATTCTGCAAAAACCAAGGTGGTCAAAGTCTACCGTGGTACCCTTAAACCCGTTCTTTACAAAATTAGAGGGCAATCTATTAGTCAAAAATTTCTTGCCCAAAAAATCAAGGTGGTCAATTGACCACCTGATGGCATGAATAGATCCGAGTAGATCCACCAACTGCTGCACTAGTAATTCTAATGACTAAGGCCCAAAACTCGTTCCAGGATTAAATGACTAGCTCAACAATGCAAAATATTCTAACACAACTTAAACATAAACTGAGCAAGTATTGGTAGTATGTAAAGGTTCGTTACCTCTCAAAAGCTTCCTGTATATAGCTCTATCTACAATATCTTGCATCCAAGAGTTGACCCTAACTTGTACTCCAGCAAAATGAGCAAAAGCTCTCTACCATGGTGTACATATTTGACACCTGAAACGTGAAAATAGTCAAAGTACCTGCGAATCTACATATGCATACTAACGAATGCAGAAAAATAGCATGGCAGTTATACCTCCGTGGTATAGGAAGGAAACAGAGGAAGACTGTTTGACAGTAGATGACTGTTTACACGTATATTCCTAATCCGAGCTCTTTTGGGTTAGTTTCCACCATCCATGGAGACCTGTTAAATGACATAGTTGACTTAAACCATATTTAACAGAAAAAGGAGATAAAGCACACTTAACACTGGCATAGCTGTGTACTTGTTCATGACAAAATTGCTTGTTCCCTGAGCAGCACGTTCTAGAAGAACTTCCCTTGCCTCAATTGCTATTCCTTCAGGCTGCATGAAAAGCATAAAAATAAGCTTAGAAGTCAAAGAACAAACTTTTGCATGATTTATCATGTGGCTGCGGCATATACCTCCTCAGGAAACCAAACCCCAGGTTGTGTGCTCCCTTCAAGAATAGCAAGCGCAAACGCAGATGTTGCAATACCTACGGATCTGATCAAAAACAGTTTTTACCCTGAGAAATAATGGCCCCCCTAAATTTCTATTTAAAGTAGCAACACAAGTAGGAAATGAAAATGGTACACAGGATGGAGAGTTCAATTATTTTTAAGTGAGCATCTAAAAGTGATATAGGCATCCCCAATTATTTCTAGATCTAAGCTTCGACACGTACAACTTACATAGAGAGTTGTTTGTGGGTAAATATGCCAACTGTAGTCCGTCCATCTGAGGACTCCAAATCAACCTGCCACAAGGAAAACCCAATAGGTAGGATCAGTATCGTTTAAGAACGAGTAAGAACATCTCTGTCCCTTCTCTTACTAGACCAAAAAACAACTAGAACAAGCCATAATAGCCAGGGAATTGAATCAGCCCTGTATCTTACCCTCATTGAGACACGCTCTCCAGCTATTCCATCAACTGCCCGGACTACTGGGTCAAATAATTGAACCAATTGTTGGACTTTGCTTCTGTCTCTTAGGAACTCCTGATACATGACTTGGAATATATAATCTGGTCGACAGGATCTGGGCCTTTTCGTACTAAATGTTTAAAAGATGATACTTAATTCAAACAACTAACTATTTATTTCTTGGGACAAAAACCATTGCATAGTGCAAGACACAGAGGCTGAGATGGTCCATAGTAAATTAAATATATCTTTTTAGTAACTATTCAGTGGTCCAAGATTCATATCAGATTAAGTGAAGGTATCCCAACAGAGAACATGGCAATTCTCAGGATATGTGATCTCTAAGTACCACAGGGTACTGTATTCAAAATGAAAATAAATGGCATTTCCATCCCAATTCCTATACAGAAGCACCATGTTAGTGTTATAGAATCTTGAAAGAATAAGCAAGGTTTAGAATGAAAAGCTTACTGAAGGAAGAAGATTTGTCATAGCTAACATTCCCCAGTTCCAGAAAAATGGTGCAGTTCCAAATCGAGCACTGACAGTTGGTACCCCTAAGATCTCATGGGCACTTCTCACCTCCGGCAAATTCCTGAAGTTAAAGGAGGTGGTGTTAATTTTACAACTTTTGGAGATGTCGTTTGTGTTTTTGAAGCACAACTAGACAAGATCTTGTATTCCTCGCACCTATATTATCGGTACATATCAAGACGCGTGATGTAACAGTTTTGAAGTTGAATATTATTAAGCATGACAAACATTGTAGGACCCAACCTCTAATATCTTAAGCTTTTAGACCAGATGCCAACATAACATGGTAACAGGACTCTCGGTGTAGACGGTCTTGGGTTCAATTCTTCCGGCTCACAATAGGTCACTCTTTCTGTTATAGGGAACTTTGCACCCTGATCATTTGTGTGTTTAATAGGGGTGCACTTCATTTCTTTCTCATTGATTTGTCTCTCCACGCAATTGGGAGCATGCTCATAGGTAGTGTTAAGCATGATAAAACATTGTGGACGATCCTCTAATAGCTTTAGCTTTGAGCCCAATTGGTAACTAAACGAATACTATTGTACCTAGTTTATTTCTGGGAGGCAAAAGAAGTGGCCCATTTATAAACTATCTTATAAGAACATTTCAAGGCCCTTCATGCAGCCCATCGAGGGGAAGGTTTAGTTGGGCTATTGCATTAGACAACAACTTTATATGCATGAATATATCTAATGAAACAGAGACGAGAAGGCAACATAACATACACGGCAGGATTTTTTTTTATTTTTATTTGGTGGGGGTTGGGGGGGGGGGGGGGGGAATGAGTGTGTGTGTGTGTGTGTGCCTCCTTGATATGTCGAGTGCTGCATCTCTATGACATGACCTCGAAGATCATATTTATGTCTTGTTTGTCTAGTTGTTGTGATTAAGTACTGGTTCTGAAGCTCAACTTTGTCTATCATTAAAGATGGAAGTGCGTAGCTGTCAAATACTTGGACAAACTAACAAAGAGATATGCTGATACTGGAAGCTAAAAGATTGGATCTTTAGACGAATTACTTGATTAGTATTTAGTACCGTTAATACCATATTTAGCCCGATTATTTGGGAGATTGTAACCGATTACTTTGGGATTTGACTTTATACTGAGGCTTCCATTATAGGCAAAATTTGCATCACCAATCGCACCATGAAGTGCGCCACAGTGCATGCATGTTAGAAAGAACAAGAACACAAAAAGGATCCTACTCAAAAGAAAAAAAGGGTGTAAAAACAAATTGAGTTCAAAGAGAACCCCAAGACCAAGCTCCAGGCCTGAGACGAGGACGGCCAAATCTTATGGCATCCTCAATTACCAGCTCATTAAACTCCAGAACAACCTGGGCCCACCAACCCCCATTCAGCACACATGTATCTACAGCACAACCACCTGACATTGTTTTGCCTTAGGGAAGCCAGAGGTCACATACCAACTCCTCTATGGCAGTCATACCTTACCGACAAGCTGGACAATGCTGGGGAACACCACAAGCTGCTTTCCAACTCAGAGGCTCCACGCCACCACTATGCTCACCTCTGGCCACCTCAATTACCATGAAGCGCCAGACTATGCAAAAAAAAAAAATCACCCTTTCAACACTTGATCTCCACCATCATCGACACATGTACCCCTTCTTTTGAGATAGTACGATTCCAACTACCTTGCTGTCAACTACAGTGGTGAACTAGATAAAAAGTTCAGTTAAGAGTGAGCAACTGGCACATGCCAACAAAAAAAGACCCACCAAGGGAGAGGAAGAGATCACAGATAAAAATACTGAGAGAGAGAGAGACGCACACACACACAAGCCCCTCCCTTCCTCCCCAATGCAGATGAAATTTGCGGGGGATTACCAAAGGTAATTGTTTACCTTTTCTTTCCAGGGCCATCTGTTATCCAATTTCGCTGGCCCTTGATTGCCTTATTCTTCTACCTACAAGCTACGCGAAACCGTTTGTGCTTGAATCTAAGAAGGGCCAATAAGGAGTTGCACCTCATATAGGTGTTGGGTTAGATCATAGATGTGACTCCAAAAACAAACTTGACACAATGACTAGAAGTTCAAGCTCCTACGCCATTGGTTGCCTAAAACACATTATCAGACTTTGGTTCCACAAGGTCTTTGGTTTGAGTCTTCCTGTTAGATTTTGTCTCAAATTATGCTATTGCTGGACTATCTTCAGTTTCTGCACTAGATGCATCTTACTCTGCATCTCCATGTACAAGGGAAGGGGAGGGGTGTTAGAGCATGATACATTATACACCTTATCTTCTATAATGATGATGGCAAGACAGCTTTAATATATGATGCAGGATGTGGTGACTACGAGAAAACTTGTTATGCAGTCAAATAGGAATTCATGTCCTCATATCCTATGGTACAAACCTTTCCAAAACCTCTGAGATTACATTCAACAAAACTAGGAGTCGTGAAACATGGTCAAAAACCACTGTGCAGGATGTGGGTATCATGCATGCTATATTATGTGAAATAAAGGTTTAAGGTGTAAGAAAACTAGGAAATTCTCTCATTTCTATCTCCATGGCTGTGGACTGGTGCATTATCAGGTTCCTACTTTCATAGACTTTTATCTCACAGAACTTACAAGAGGAAGACATCTTTCTTTCTGATCCCTTTTCCAAAATCAATGTTGAGCATTCCACTATAGGGCTTTAGTTTGATTCTTTTTCCTAGCAAATAGTTGGTTATCTTGGTTAGCATCATGGAAAAAGAAACATTAGAAATATAGATACAACTTCAATATGCCTCTAAGACAGACCTTTATTATATGCAACAACCTCCTCTCCAAGAAGTAAGAAACTAGTAGCCAATATTGTTGGGCCAGCACCACCAGTGCCTGCAGTATAGTAGTAGAACCTGAAACAAGCCTAGGTTAAATGGCTTGCACTTGATCATACAAAGGAGTATAGGGCCATGCATGCTATATTAAGCAAACAAATCTGATGACATATGACTACTTAGCAAAGTTTCTGACAGGGAGAGCCAAGATCAAAGTGGAGGATGGATAATTTGTATGAAACAACATCAACAGCATGGCAGGGTAATAGAAAGGAGGAACCTCTTACTATTTTGTTTAAATGTGTTTGAGAGGATAGATAAGACTCTACCTATTGAAGTAAAACAAGAAGTAAATAATAGTTACATAATGCTACTTATCTCAAGAGGGAACCTGCTATACAAACCACAAAGCAAGCATGATCATTTATGCCATCAATGAAGTAAGAGACGTTAAATGTTAAGGGACCTTAGAGAAAGCTAGAATTTGCTCTATCAGCACATCAAGAGAAATTGTAAGATCCATTAATTATTAATGCCACATGCAGCAGAAGATGTTCACATTCCTTAAGTTTTTCTATTAATGGCCCATGATTAAAGGACGATGAAATTAAACTCCAAGAGAAAAATAGAAAATGAGAGCCTAGCCATTAAATCTAGCAAAGCATTTATTATTCGAAGGTGGATAGCAAAATATATAGTAGGATTAGAACAAGTATTTTGAACTGGGATTTTAAATCAATAGAATCTACAAAAGGTTTTGATCTTCCACCCAGAAATATGGTCAGCTGAAGAGTCATAGCTAGACAAAGATATACTAGGCGCAGTATACTGAGGAGCTTCTCATGGAACAAGAAGGTTGAAAAGAAAAATCATATCGGATAGGAGCCCAAATCCTTTTAGTTAAAGGGCTTGCACGTGACTCCAGAGGAAAAGAGGCCGATAAATAATATCCAACTAAGTACATGAGCATGCCAGGTGGGAGTTTTTTTTTTTTTGGGGGGAGGCGCCAACCCGAAGTTCACATGAACTCTTAACTAAAAAGCGTAGTCAATATCTGCCAAAGTGTTTTAGATAAATATGTCTGCATGTTAAAATTGTTAGGTACATGTACAAAATAGCATAAGATGTATGTATAGGTGCACAAAAGAATTCAAGCATAAATGTGTGCAAGCAAATCCAAGGAATCGTAACTACAAACAAAAAATGCAACTGAATAGATCACAACAGAAAGGACATTTCAACCTGTTTTAACTATCTTAATGGTCCATTTACTACATGTATATACCAACGCCATGCCAGCCTGACAACAGGAACAACTCTACCCACATCCAGTCCCCTTTCTAATAGGTACAGTTATCAAGCAAAAAGGCCTAGATACCTAGGGTTTCAAGTCTAGGACATGTCACTGACTAGTTAATAAGGTAGGGAGTTGCAACTATTAGCATAAAGTTCAAAATAAATTATGGATTAACTGTGTATTCTTGACTATGTTAAGCAAGTGATAATATCTTTGTAGGTGTGCTCTACTATGCTAAGCAAGAAGCTCTAACTAGGCATGCTGAAATTCCACTACGCAAGAAACTGAAAATCTGAAACTTAAGCTAAGGAACGACATACATCTCAAAGCCTTGATAAAGTCTTTTACCACGTACCCATAGGCCTATTTGAGAACTCCCAAGGTTCCACTCCGTTCCTTAGAGAAACGTCTCCAAGTATATGCTTCAATGTCCTTGCTCTAGAGGTCAAAAGCACTTAGGGTGAAGGCTCGAGGAACCCAACAATTGTCCTCAAGTTGGTGGAGGAGGTCCCTTTTTATAGGTGGAGAAATGAGGAGAGCATTTATAGCTGAGCAATGTGGATTGTAAAAGTCCAAGTTGCCCTACAACGATGCTCGGTGGCATTTTGTAATACACGTGAGGAGTAAATTAAGTGATGGGAAAGAACTTATTGGTGTGGACCGAAAGTTAGTTGCATTTGTTAAGACTAATTAAGTGCGGTTGCTAATTGCTGTAAGTGGTTTTGGACCTTTATACTTGGAAATAAAGTTGGCTTGACGAAGCCAACATGGATCATGCACACTAGAGCATGACAGACACCAATTCGGTTTGGACTTGGCATATACTTCTCATGCTCATGAATATCACATGCGTGTTTAGCTCTTGATTTCGTTCTATTTATCTATTCTTATTTTTGAAATATGAATTCTTAAAATCATGTTATGTTTTTCCTTTCAAATGGAAAGAACCTTGAGTATCCATACAAGTGAAATTAATTCAACAGTCTTTTTGTCTACTTCTTTACTATATCATACAGAAAAATAAAGCAACTAAAGCCTACAGCACATGGCACATTGGGTCAAGATTACCATCTTAAGTATCAAAATAGAGGGTAAAAAGTTTTTACCCTCTATTTTGATACTTAAGATGGTAATCTCAAGTATCATTTTACAGTTTCAAAATAAAGGGTAAAAAGTTTTTACCCTCTATTTTGATACTTAAGAGGGTAAAAAGTGAGCGTCTACAACAGCATTCTACAGTTTCACCTGAGGCAAAAAATTCTGGGCAACCACACATGGGTTACACTTGGCCCACCGCCATCTTTTGGGGCCTTGTCGTTCTACCTTCTATAAATTCATGTGCTTCGACCATGAAAGGGAAAAATTCTGCAATTCACCCAAATTTCCCATATGGCTGATCAATCTTTATATCCTTTTCCAACGTCAGATAATCAAAAGCAACGTAAATGAAAACTTCCAACCCGAGTAGATTGATATTTATCTAGAGTCATGCTTATACTTAAATCTATGTCTTGCAACAATGGCATCAAAGATTTTTCTAATCTGTACAATATAGAGTTGCATTCGTTTGAATGGTGCTCGAGTCTGCATGGTTTTGCTGCTATTACTTCTAGAAAAATATAAGGACATCATATATGAAGGTTTCCACATTTATCTTGACATTTCATTAGTACTCCAGTGAGTAAGTTTTTAGTTCATTTTTCCTACAAATCATATAGATTCATGAAACATAGAACACTGCATTAGTACCCACACAAAGCAGTATTACATCATAATAACAGTCATGAAAATGAAAAACCCCACATGTAAGAACGTGTCAGTAGTCTGACAAAATCTAAGTTATGGTGCCAAGAATCATTTTGATAGCCCTTTCTGCAACGAGTGTCAACGCTAGATTGAATGGATGTTGGCATGTAGTAAATCATCATATTTTAATACTTCATGATGGTGGTCAGAACCAAAGTAAGAAAACTAGAGAAGCAAATGGCTTAGAATTTTGAGTCAAAGAAAGTTGAATAACTCATACAAAATTCCAAGATTCCTGCTGTTCAGTTGTAGCGGGTGAATAGTTAACAGCTCAACAATGAAATGGGTCTAGGCACAACAATCAAATGGGCGTGATGATTACCTCAATCTTTCAGGTTCAACCTTGCTTTCAGTTCTTGCAGCACGAACTAGCTCTGCAGCCATCACTATCATTTATAGGAAAGAGAAACTGAAATCCGTCATAAAGAGGAACAGCCATAGATGCAAAAGTATTCACTAAAGAAAAGAATCTGGGTTAGACGAGAATCCCAGTATATCGTTTAAAATCCACTCCCTAGTCTTTATACTCACTAGTGAGATTGCAGCTTGAATCCCATGATTGACTGAGTGACGGAAGGTTACTTTCAGCTATATGGTTGGAAAGACCCTAAAGTTTTAGTTTATCCAAGTGCAAATCGCATCCTAATCTTACATTAGAAAATTCAATGACAAGACAAAGTAGTTATGATTAGGCATACTAGCGTTTATGTGCTCTGACAGTATGGTTTTTTCTTGAGAATACCATAAAAATAGATGATGCGCAATTCACTCCGTTGGCGTTGAGATCTATAATAACTTATCGGTTATCAGACGGAATCTCAAAAGATTAGGTGTTGCATATAAAAAAAGGTAGAACGACAATCATCTTGAGGTGGTTGAATTGCTTGTGTCAAAAAACATTACTTTCACTACTACCAAAAGTTTTGCCTTCTATCTATGTATTTGTTGGTGTCTTAGACGCATAAAAGGTTAACAGGGATGAAAGAATTATTAATAGCACCATTGCTCACGCCTGGATAGATTCCCCCCGTTGTTATGGCTGGAATGTTTGCAGCCAGTGCTTTTTCCATAAAAGATTTCGCATGCCATGCATAGCTCGTATCATCACACACGTCGACATATGCTGTCTGAGAGAAGACAAAACATTCAAATATTTACTCTATACAACATAAGGTCACCGATGCATCCGTAGAAACGCAAAATCCACTTTATGTTTATTACCTTGTTCTCACCTTGGTGTGTATTGAAGCTTCCAGCACAGTGCACTTATCTGCCTGTTGAAATGGTCCTGCGGCATGTACTACGAGATCCACATCTGCAGAGGAACAGTCACAGTCAGAGAGAAACATAGGTACTCATACAACGTTGTCACAATTGGTTTGAGTTGGTTTAAATCACTTCAAAGGATCTGTATTTAACACATCATGCTTTTTACACCGCTCATGGGTAGGAACGTCCCTGCTTTTCTTCACCCAAATGGATCGTGTCACCCATGTTACATTTCAAGAGTGCTAGTAGACACGGGCTCTTCGCAAACAACCTTGAGACAAAACCCTCGACAAAGGTCTTAATACTGGGACCACAAGCAGCCATCCAAAACCATATCTTACCAACAAATATAACTGACTAGCATAATGAGTGCCTCTTGATGACATTCCAGGGTGTCACGTCCCGCACAGACCGTGAGGCTTCATGAAACTCGCAACTTGCTTCCGAACTATGTCACGAACCGCCGTCCTCTTATACAAGGCAACTATGTATTTACGTGGAAGCCACTGATAGCAGCCTTGCATAAGGTCTGCCCAAGCCTACCTGTAACCTTAGTTGTAGCAACATCCCTTACAGTCTCACAAGACAACTCATAATGATCTTGTCAACAATGCCCACATGCGCGCACCCAGAGTGCCCCATAGCTAACACTCTGTGCACACTATCTGCCTACTGCGTCTCTGTGCACTAAGACATATGCTAACACGAACCAACTATGTGCCTGCCTAGAAAGCACGGGTTCAGGTGCTGGTGTGGATATGTGGATCCGTCATTTCTCAAAAACTAGGATACAGATGCGGCGGGGATAAGGAAAATATATATTGACATATACTATTTGTGGCTAACAAAAACAACAAATTTTAAAACAAACAATAAGAGAGTTTGTTAATGTAGTGGAATGTTTTAGAAATACTGAAGTTCATAGCCAAATATGATACAGTTTGTACAAGTTCTGGCATCACTATTATTTCTTTAAAGTATTGGGCTAGTACAAATGATAGTTAATTAGATGGTACGTGAACAAAATCTGTAGAAAGTTGAATACAGCTGCACCCTTGGAAACAGCTGTCACTCGAAGGAAACAGAACTCATGGATCAAAACTTCCGACATCGACAACAGAGCTCTGCAATAAGAAGGGACTCGCAGGCTGCCGAACACCGCTCCGATCCGCTCCTGCATAGCAACGCTCGTCACCACCTCTGCCTCCACTCTCCTTCTTCTTCTTCTTCTTCTCTTCTCCTTCTTCTTCTACCTCTCTCTCCTATCTGCCAGGAACCCTAGGAGAGTGGCCCTACTGTGTCCAAGCACCCATGAATCAGAAAATTAATGTATGGCTAAATTGCAAATAACCCCCTAAGGTTTGCATCACTGTGCACTTACTCCCTAAGATTTCAATTGTGTCGCATGACACCCTAACATTTATAAAATGTTGTAATCAAACACAAAGTCGTGTGAAAGGACAACTGACAGCCGTTCCTATGTGCCCCCGACTTGACTATTTTAGAGGGGCAAGACCTGTAAACACATAGGTCTTCTTCCTCAACCTCCAATCCCTAAACCTTTCTTTCAAGAAAACCACCAAAACCACCACAACCCATCGTACCTCCGCTGCCACAACCTGCTCCTCCACTAACCCTCCTCTTACAAGATATCTTATCAAAAAAATCCCTAACACCAATTCCCCAAAAACCCAAAACCCTCAACATTTGAAGACAACCACCACCAATCTCCACGAACCCTCCTCTTACAAGATATCTTATCAAAAAATCCCCAACACCAATTCCCCCAAAACCTAAAACCCTCAACATTTGAAGACATCCACCAATCAATCATTCTGGCACCACCATAACCTCCTCCTTCACTAACGCCTGCCTTACAAGATTTGCTTATCCAACAAATCAAAACCCTGACACCAATTTCCGACATACCCAAAAACCCCAAAATTCCAATCATGACTTTTACCCATTCAAACAAGCCCAATGCCATCTCACATCCTTGTATTATCCTAAACCCTGGCTAACACGCAGATGTCCAAAGACAAAAACTTTGTACGAATTTCACATTCTTCTTGGGAATTATACCATCAACTAATTTTTCTTTATATCTGGAGGCATCAAATTCTTGGTGGATTAGGGTTCAAAGGGATATGCTCACGTTGTGGGAAGAGGCAGCTTGCTCTAAAATTCAGATTGAAATCTTGCGGGTTATAGGCTTGTGGGGAATTGGTGCAGGGTTTCGTTGGATAGAGAAGAACTTTTTAAGAGAAGGGTTAGTGGGGGTGGAGGTACGGTGGGTTCGTAACGGTTTTGCTGAAGAAAGGCTTAGACCAAGAGGGTGAAGAAGAAAACTAATGTTGACATGTTTGACCCTCCAAAAGAGCCATATGAGAGGCGCAGGGGAACGGCCATCCACTCTTTTCCAACAAAAGTATGAGTTTGGATGCAATTGCAATGATCTATAAACGTCAAGGTGTTGTGTGGAAAAATTAAAACTCTGGGTGGTTAAGTGAGACGGTGAACATCGGGGATTATTTGCAATTTAGCCTTAATTGAATATGTGTATATGTCTGGGCACACATCCTGTGCGGACCTAGCAAGACCCGATCCACACCTGGTGCTGTTTGTCAACCAAAATGACGCACCGTGCTTCATAGGTGCCTGCCTAAACATAATTGCCCTAACGCAGCGCATTGAAGTGCTAGTGTGCCTGATGTCATTCCCATCTTGCAAGGGAACGTGCCTGTCCAACGCGGCTCCAAGCCTTGCTTTACTTGTCTTAATGAGGCCATCGTCAAGAATAGCTTAACCCATCCTAGCACCATGCCAACTGCGATGCTTGCCAACCGGCACATGAAGTCCAACATGCCGCCACCAAGCATGTCATCGATGCCAACCGTCCGATGGGAGTGTCAAACCCAAGACATTACCCACCTTGGCACATGGCGTGCAAGCACGCCAATAGCCTAATATGCATGCATGTCCAACATCATATAAGATAGTCCAGGGCATAACAAGTGAGCAATCATAACATCTGACTCAATGTCAAGGCACCTTCTAACACTACCCACTTGAAAGGTCTTTCCCATATGGGAGCTCTCATGTATGTCTTCAACACTATTAAGCTTCCCCCAAGTTCCCTTGGGTCACTCACTTGATGCCCGCTTGAAGGCACAGGGGGTGGTGGAGTCAGTTCCCACACACAACCATGCTCCCCCTTATACTACCGCTTGGAGCAAATTCCAGAGTGACAGTAGAAGACATTCCTTTGCTCGAGGAGTCATTATGTCTGCGATGGACCGAAGCACAAAGATATTCTTGTCCAAATCTGTTTTGTATAATTAATAAACTGCCACTGCACAGTCTTGGGCCAAGAAGCACATTGGGTACTCTCTCCACTTACCACCAACCCCTGAGGATATGCTACAAGTCACGGGGCATTGGCTTATACTTGACACAGGGGAACTCCTAGTGTCTGACGCGTACATCTTTATGAAAAAGGGCCTGCTTCTGTGTAGACTAACCCAAAAGCAAGTGCTTCAACGTTGACTGAACGCTGATGTTCAGGTGTGCATCCTACAACATATATGAATCAGGATTCCATTTCAGTTCTCCATTTGATATGAATCGCCAAATATCTTCAACCGGTAGACAGTATAACACTATTAGCATATAGAATGATGGGAGGGGACTGAGTAGCCTCCATACTGTTAGCCTAATGTTGCTACAGGAAGTTAGATATACTCATGGAAGCAAAATAGATAAAAGCAATAATGTCAAACGGCCGGTGCTTGCCAATCTGTTTGTTTTATCTATAGGAAAAGATACCACTGGGCACTTGGAAGAGAACAAACACTATCCCAGTGAGAAAAGTCACATATACTCCATTGCCTCGACTATCGTTCACGGAGAGCAACAGAAGGTTTGGAAAAAAAGAAAAAAAGGCTTTGATAACTAACGGTTAATTGGAGATGCTGACACTACTGCTATGAGAGTGATGTAGCAAAGGGCGCTGAACAAAGCAATGATTTAATAAAGGGAATAGTAGTAGCTAGATGTGATAAAGGCTGGTTACGGGTGAAACCCCATTTTCTTTCTGGCAGTTATTGCTTTTATTCTCAAACCATGTACAAGCTCTGTGAATGATATCCGGCAAACTTGTAATGCAAATGAGCATAACGACAGTGCAACAAGGATAAAGCAATGCAGCTTATAATTCGAATGTGGGTGCTGAAACCATTTGTTACTAAGAAAACTTGTTTGAGCCATCTGATGTGTATGTACAGCAGTAAACCGTGGCATCCAAAATCGAGGGGTGGGGGGGATGGACCCTAAGCAGTGGTGACCACTTCACTCCTCCGCGGATTGATACATGTAGGAATGCTCACACAGGAAAGTCGACTCCTGGGTCTGGAAGAGTAGAATCCTATAATCGATATCCTAAGTTTATTCAGGCAGTAACAACTCTTTCAGGAAATTCAAATCAGATTGAAGAATCAGTGCACCATTTAGAGCTGTTTCCAACGAGTTCATATCATCAATGTTGACTTCTGCAAATTCGGAGTTCTCCCCAAGTGTAGCCACCATGGCAGCACCTTTATCCCTAATTGCAGATAACCAAAGGCAGTGTACGATTATTTTCAGTACGAAAAACAGGAAGAAACAATACCAGAACAGCCATAAACAAAGATCATGTAAATGAACTGAATTGACAGAATTAAACTGCATTCCTTATTTAGGAAACGTTAAAATAACATAAATTCTTGCATTTAACTTTAAATGAAGTGATCCCTGTGTGGAAAAATTAGAATAGGAAGTGTCAGGCCAGCATTAATAAGAAGGAAAATAAAAATTACAGAAAGAGAGTGAGAGGGATGAACAAAATCCGTAAGCTTAGAGATGGTATTTATAAAAGGAAATGACTTGGGATTGTCAAAGTGATGTGTTCTTTCAGGTAGGGGCAATTTTCCTAGCACTATATCCTTTATTACACGCTGCAATATCATAACAACATTATACTACTAAACACCATTGGTATTTGTCTCCTGAAATTCCAGTTCAAATGCATGTTCTACATTGTGATAAACATCTTGGTGGTTGAAAAGGTTAGTTGAGTGTGTGACGCGGCTTATCACAGCTGAGCTTATCGGATCCCAACGAGGAGACTAGAGGCAAGATTGCTAGTAATAGCGATTTGCTAGATGGACATAACATTGATTCTGTTAATTGTTCAGCAAGCCATGGTCACAGTAAGTGCTTCATTACTACAGTATTGTCTTCTCGAATTATTTAGAGTGATATATTCTCATCTATGGTGCCATGATTATTTGACTTACTGAGGTTCCGGCTTACCCCCAATCGTTTGCCATTGCAGCGCATTATTAATGTTTAGAAGGATATTAGCGGGACTCCGAACTCTCAAGTTAATCTTATCCAAAATCATTTCGAGTAATTGTTAATGTTTGTAGATTTGGACAATTATGAATCTTATAAATCACCAGTGGCATGTCATTAGTGACAAAATTCATGGGGTTTTAGAGTCTACAAGCCATTAAAAATGCTCTCTCTAATTATTACTTGGGTAGTTACAGGAATAATCATAGCACAAAACACCCAATCTTGAACTGGGCATTTACAGACTAACCACTTGGGACGTTTCTATTAAACATCATTCGCACAAAACACACAAATCTTGAACTGGGCATTTACAGATTGCCACTTGGGCTGTCGACAACTAAACAACAATACAACGTTAAGCACAAAACACACAAACCTTGACCTGGGTATTTACAGATTAATCTTCGCAACAATACAACATTAAGCACAAAACACGTAAATCTTGAAATGGGTAGTCTAATATCACCTGTTTCGGCCGCCAACAACAATGCGAAGGTCGGGGCAGAGCTTGGCCAGAGCCAAGGCGGTGGAGCCTCCGACTCTTCCGGTTCCCCCAAGTATCAGAACCTTTGATTTACGGGCCTTCTCTGGAAGATGAACTGTCTTATTGGTGTTTTCACTCTGTTTGGGGCCGCATGCTATAGCTTGAGCCTTGATGCTGTTCAAATGCATGCACAGGCACGACATTATTTCTCTGTATCTCCAAACTAGGACAAGAAGAAGGGGCATGTCCATTCTTTGATTCTTCTTTATCCTGTTTATCAGTTTATCGTTTCTACCTACGTGGCATGACACAGAAGCTTCGAATTTGGGAGCCACGAATTTAGGGAATTAGGGAAGGGCATGATATGGTGTCCTACTCGAAGCGTGTAAAAGGTAAAAGGTAAAAGGTAAAAGAACAACTGTCACGTAGGTATCCTAAGGTAGCGTTTGAAATGATTTTTATTTTCAGTTTTAAAAAGTGAAAAAAATAATATCAACGTTTGACATACATTTTTTTTTTTCCTTTTAGTTTTATAAAGCAGTTTCTAAAATGAGACTGTTTTTGAAAATTATGTTTTGGACTTTTCTTAATTTTGAGTTTTTTTTTTTTTGAGATCCACCTTTCAACTATTGTTTGAAGCATTTTTATATTTTTTCTTCTCTTCAATCTCCATCACGAACATCTATCACCTAAGAACAGCAAACCACCAACATTGTCAACCACCATATCCATTGACCGCCACCACCAAATTAAAGACCAACACCCTGACACCAAACTAAAAACATTGCCAACCACCATAGTCACTGATCATCGATCAACCACCACTACTGATCAACACACACCCGAACACCAAACCTACCAACACCGCCAACCACCATAGCCACTGACCGTCGCTATCACCACCAGGGACCAACACCCACGAAACTGCCAACCACCATACCCCCCCCCCCCCCCTCTAATAACCAGAACGACCACCACCACCAATGACCAACACCGTCGATTACCAAATCCTCTGACATCAGTCACCACCACTATTCTAAATCCAAATTACCAACATTGTCCTTACGACAAACACTACCAAAAGATTTCATTTATCGATTAGTCCTAGTATCTTTGATTTGCGCAGCTAAATTCCAAGTCAATTGAAATTATTCACCCAATCAATCCAATGAAGCCCTAGTTCAAAAGCTAGTGTTTTGTTGCCACAGCAGTAGTTGGATGGTGGCAGAGGAGAGGCCTTGGTCGTGGTGGGGGTGCTTCTGGTCGTTAAAGATAGGAGCTCAAAAGAAGCTTTTTCAAGTATTGAAAAATGTGAGAAAATGAAAGAGAAAAAAATAAAAAATAATAAAAAGAAGAAAGGAAAATTTGAAAAAAAGAAGAAGTAACAACCAGTTATATAAAACTGCTATTAAATAATTATCAGTTTTGTAAAAAAAAAACTCAAAGAGCTTTTGGTTTTGATTTTTTTGAAAACAAAAACTGAAATAAGTTTCAAATACACCAATAAGTCATACCATGTCATGAGCAATGTGACTTTTTTTATACCTACTCGCCTTTTTGTCAATAGCGTTCAATTAGGTTAAGAGTTGTTGAATGATAAGTACTACGAGGGAGGCAAGTTTGAGCCAGTGACATCTGTGTTACAAACTAACTTCAATTTGAGTAGAACTGGAGATATAGGGTAGAGCGAGATAAGGCAATTTAGACCTCAGAGGGACTTAATGTGGTCGAAGTGAGCAGACACAAAGTGATTCTTGTAGCTATCAGAGGCCGATGACCAAAGCGGTTGGATACAAAATTTAGGATGCCCAACACATGCAAGGACGGGGAAGCCAGTTATTTAGAGCAAACCTTGTCTCGTCCTCCAATAAAATACCTTTGGAATGGCTCGTAAAACACCAATCGAGGCTAGTGAGCCTGGTGGGAATCTGCACTCTGCTAGACCAATAGGCAGGTGAGGCTTAATGCCTCCACGGACTCGGGGGAGTATGCACTTGATCTTGTCTTGTACCTTGATGTAGTCAACCTTAGAGTTGTCAACCCCAAGGGGTGGTGGAGATGGCAAAGGATCTCAAGGTGTGACCTCGAGGTCCCGCGCGAGTTCAAATCCCCATACCGACAGGACTATATAAATTGCAGTTCTAACTCTATAAAAAAAAAAAAACCCTTAGAGTTGTCGGTGAGCATATGTAGCATTTGAGTGAATGCATTAATGCCTAAACATCCAAAGCTTTACAAATGTATGTAAAGCGAAAGTGACTTTACGTGGGAGATGATATGATTACCTCCATGACTAGACCTTTTGGAGCATGACCTAGGCATCCAATGGGAGGTTAAAGTGCCCTCAAAAGGTGAGTTCGACAATCACCATCGAGTGGGTTGGGCGGCTTTGGCAAGTCCTACGCCATCCCCGTGGTGTGTTAGGTGGCCTAGCAAGTCAAATGCTCTTCAGGTTCATTGGGCAGCCATGTTTTGAACTGGTGGGATTTTAGCTCCAATTTGACGACTTCAACTACTTTGATGTGTTGACTTTGTGACGTGGCCTTGAAAGCGGACTCGATGCGTTGCAATTTGTACGTTACTAAAATAGACTATAAACCTTGTAATCGCTAATTTGTACGTTAATTTCTTGTATACTCTGAGTCACGAAATTGTCGTGACCTTTTCAGCCGTTTGGCAAAACCTTGTAATCGCTTCAAAGCGCTTTAATTTCAATGCTATTCTCATCTTTATCAAAAAAAAAAAATAGACTATAAACAACGCATTATTACTAGACTTTGTACCCACAAGTGTCGTGTATACAAAATCAGCCACGTGGTTTGGTAAGACATGGTGTAAGCTATTGTGTTAGCTCAACACTTTTACCGACGAAAAGAGTATCATTGAGCCATTTACGGCAGGCTGAATTTTCTAATACCACTCGAATTATTTCTAACTGACAAGCATGTTGATTATGAGACTGTTACATAAGGCATTGTTTGTCAATTTTTCGCACGTACAATGCCAACACATATAAGAGCTTCACTGTGATTCTCCCATAGTTTCTATATAATGTATTTCGCTCTCGCTTGGCTTAAGTTAAGACTAAATGGATCTCCTCTTACTAATGTTGGGGTTGGGGGGGGGGTGGGGGGTTTAAGGTACACAAACAGAAACATTTTCTCTCCCTAAATATGGTCACGGGGATTTCTTCGAATCTATGCAATCTCTCCTTTTTACTTTCTTTCATGGCACTCTCCTCAAGTTTAACAGGTGATTGTACTTACCACTACTTCAAGTCTGTAGCAACAAGAAATCAGGCTTAAAAAATGCACGGCAATGTGTAAGTAATTATATATACAACAAGACTTCGAGCAATTATATTTATTTCCATGTAAACCCCTATTTGCACCAAGCAAAAATATAACGACTCAGCCTAGCAAGGTTAATTTATCCCAAGGCATCAACATGACACATCACCAAGGAGTTGGGTATCGATTAAAGGACAAGTCTCCGTTTAAAACTGATTCGTCCTAAAGCAAGTTGTTAGTGTTATCAAACTGCCAAACCAACGGCAACAACGGTTGACTGACACATGGCCAGTCCAGAACAAAGAAAGGACACATGTTCACATAGAGGCATGGAGTTTTAACTATGCAACGTGTCGTCATAGGAATAGATGTAACTAACATGGCAAAGCCAAGAAGGTAAAATCAGGCCTTATTCAGTCGTAATACATGACAAGGTTAGATCAATATTAAGGAAGCTTTAGGTGAATAGAAGGGTAAAACGGGCAGGCGTGGACTCGTAGCACTTCTAGATTGGATCGAGCGAAGGCTAATGATTGAGAGCTCAATTATAAAATCCATAATTATTGAATCAATTAACCCTCTTCAATACCACCCACGAACTAACTCCTAGTTTACATTATTACTATTTCGCTATTTTTCTGGTAAAATAGTTGTTACTGGGAGAAATACTATTGACAAAGCCATAACTTCTGCCACCTCATACCCGCAAATATATCCAGCACGTCTGACTCAAGGGGGCATATAAGGGTGGAAAAAGTTGGAGAAGATCAGTTGCACCCTTTTAGGGATCAAGGAGAAAACTTCCCAAGGAAGGAGGTACCGAGTGATGAACTCCTCCAAAGGATGATAAACGTGCTTCAAAATATGCAAGAGCGTATGTCAGAGTACATCCATTTTTAAAGAATTTCTAAATAGGATTAAAAACTCTGAGAGACATAATGTATAGCAGAGTCCCTTCACCTCAAAATGTGGGACCTAGGATGAACCAAAGGGGTAAACGGCCAATAGGGAGCAAATCCAGGTTATGCTTGCTTTCAAGGGAATGTCAACCCACAAGAAGACCAGTTTACAACAAGAAAACGACCAAGTTGGAGGCCCCAAAGGACAAACTATAGTTACATAGCCTTTTTGGGCAATACGGAGTTGTACCAGCCTTGCCCTCAAAATTATTAGCCTTATCCTTATCTCCTTCCTGATCCTCAAATGATGGTCAAGAGAGAGCAGCTGATGGATCTTATCAGAATGTAGGTCAGCTCGAGCCGTAGACGTATAGTCATACCTTGTTATTCATGACCTTATCTAGACTGGATCGACATGAACTTTTCTTTTCCTAAGAAGTTACAAAGTCCCTGACTTTTCTACCTTTAATGGCAAAACTAGTGAGTCTACTGTCAAGTATATGAGCAGATTTATAATTTAGTGTGGAGCGCTAGCTGGAGTTGATTTCTTTAAGTTGAGATTGTTCTCAAACTTCCTTCTTAATACAGACTTTACCTGGTATATCGGCCTACCATTTTGATCAAAGGATCAAATTTGAAGGTATGGAATTTCATGACATGTTCAAGCTAAGTGACAGGGCCTCAAAATAAGAGGAATTGCTCCAAACGTGATAGATAGGATGAACCCTTCTAAGGGGACTTGTCATGAGGAGGCCAAAAAAATGAGTTTATGCTATAGAAGATCGGCCTGAGTTGAACCGATAGAAATTGTGCATTTGCAAGGTCGTAATTTGGACTGAGAAAGGCTTAATATTAGTGAACCGTGTTGAAGATGGAAAAAAAAAGTATATGGGAAGATCTCCAACACCACCATAGAATTTCTTACCCATTTTTTGAGTTTCCTTTGTCTCAAACTTTTTGTAAAGTGAGAAGCGCTCAGTAAGAAATGCAGAGTACAAAAGGTAATTAATGAAGCAAATAAATAGAAGATAATAAAAATGTAATAGGCCATAATGTGTTTAGAAAACATAAATCTAACAAAATATATCACACTGAATGATTTGGAAGCTCACTTCTCAACAGACGGACCAAGAGCCTTTTCAAACTTCTTCCCAATAAGACTGAGACAGTAAATATGTGATTATATTGCTCAATGTCATAAAAATTTAGGCATGACTCTATCATGCACTAGTTGCTCTGACACGCTATTAAAATATTGTCTACAAAATAACTACCGTATTGTGTATATATATATATATTTGATAAAGTTGAGAATAACATTGATAATAAAACGCTTTTGCAGCGATTACAAGAGATGCCAAACGGCTAAAAAATATCACGACATTCTCGTGACTCGTTATACATGACCACAAAGATCGATATTAACAAAGAACCTAGTAAACTTAGACACATTACAATTGAATTATAACAATGCATATCCTACACTATTACTCAACTTAAAGTAACATGCAAAGATTATAAGTTTAGGAATACAAAGGAACAAAACACAAAGTGATAACAATAGAACAGACAATCGGGGACCGCACGACCCAAAGGTGAGCGCGTCATTAAACAAGGCGCAATACACCACAAAGATCTTCAACATCGCAAATTTTATTTTTCTACTGTCCTTTATCAAATCTGAACCAAATTTCACGAGACAGGGCGGAGAAACCACTATTCACCCACAACAGACCTTGGTAGACACACGTGATGCTCAATCACCAAAAGGAGCACTAACTAACTCCCCCCCCCCCCCCGGGGCCTCGAATCCTCCCATTTTTCTCCCAACAGAATGCACCACACCCAACCCCCCCCCCTCGCGAGACCCTAGCCCCCTAACCCCCCAAGACCCCCAGGTTCCGTAGAACAGAACCTTAACCATGGCTCAACCCCCTCAAAATCAAGCCCTCCTGTAACTACCAAAGATATCACAACCAACTACAAATCCAATCTCCACCACTGTACATCACAGAACAGATAAGAATGAAACGCATAAAAAATGAAAGACCTTTTAGAAATGATGGTCAAGCAATGTCGGCACAATTCCGGTTATTGGAGGTGAAGTTCCGGTCACCGCCGGCAAGATTCCGGTCATTTCAGGCAGAAGGTGGAAAGAAAGACGAAACGGGCAAATATCTATTTGGATCTACCAAGTTCGACCGAGATCGGAGACTTACCGAGAGGTTGCCGTCTCCGATCAAATTTGGTGAAGCGCCACGCCGCCGACCGCCCATCGCTTGTGTCGCCGGCCACTCACTGATCAAGCCTTAAGGCTATCACCACACAAGACGGAAGAATGGAAAATATAGATTGGAGTGGCTGCCAGCCCACACGCGCGGAAGCACGGTGGGGCGGCCATGGTGACTGTTGGTTGAAACCTTGTTAGAGAGAAGGCAAAGAGAATGTCTTTTAGAGAAAGAACGTGTTGACCTATACCAAACTTTTGAGACGAGTCGTATTGTGTAGTTTAGTAGCCTCCAGGGTGCCTCGTAACGAGGGTTGCTAGCTTGTCAATCTCGAAAGATCCTCAACGAACAACAGTTCCATAGAAAATATTATCGTCAATAAAGTCACTTTACATGACATGTTTTCAGGATACGAAAATAAATTTCCCAACTTAGTTTTCTATTGGAAAAAAGACACAAACAACACCAGGGTCTTCAAGAGGTTGTAACGATACTAACAAGATCCTGTACCAAAATTAGTAAGTTAATAAGGTTTACGGTCTACAAAGTAATTTATTATGCAAGTGTCAATCAAGAAGTAGCAAGTTGAAGTACCATGATTGTCAATGGTTAAAATAAAATAAGATTATTGATTGAGTTTATGTACTGAAATGTATGCAAATCAAGAAAGCATAAGTACGAGGCTCGTTAAGGTGGAAAGGACTGTCATGTGTTAACCTTGAAATAAATGGAGATGCAATATATAGGAAAAACACATTTTACAAGTAGCATCCCGAAGCCTAAGAAGGCTGAAAAATACATTTTACCAGAAATCTTCCGATAAACCCAAAAGTTATATGAAAGCTATAACGGTTACTTGAACTATCAAAATTTCCTTTTACAGTACCGAAAATCTTTAGATCTGAGCAATTATTGCTCAACTAAGCTTATAATGGCTGTATTGATCTTCCGATCTATAAAACTCATTTGATGATACTTTAAACTTTGTGGAACCATATCTTAAGCCATTAGAGAAAACATTTATGCTCAAGACTTTAATCTACTCACTTCGTAATTCTTGATTATCATATTTAAAGTGAGCATTCTTGTGTGAGCTTCATGTCAATTGTCTCATCTCTCCATCAATTTGAGCTTCAATTGTATACATTTGCATCCTGGAGAGAGCTTCAAGTGCACAAGAAACTTCATAACAAGCTTGGTGTTAAGTCTTGAAACTTTGAGGTTGCTAAAGAGCACTTTGTTTTCTCTATCTTCCCTACACCGCATTGTCTTCTTAAACATCAGAAAGATTACTGCCTACTAAAACATAGACCCTTATCAATTTTTTTATTTTATTTGATCTATCTTGTGTACCTTTCCCCATCCTAATTTACAACCTTACTTTAGGCTGCTTCCTTCATAAAAAAAGAATACCGTAAGAGGTCAGTCTTTTCTCCATTTTTAACTTGATCTGTTTCATCATTTTGGATGTTCCATGAAAGCATACATAGTTAATAGTTAGTAAGTCAGATGTTCTTATGGCTGAAACTAGGTGAAAGGGGTAGAATATGTCTTCAATCAATAATTACCGACTGTCCAAAACTAACATGAGAAAGTTCTCATTCACGACGAGATACTCTTGAAACTCGAGAACATAAAGAGATAAAGATACATTTTTTTTGGTAAGATGCACTTATGTGAATTATTTTGAAGTTTTAACTTTATATTACTTGAGTTGTCCAATTTCTTGTAGTATATTTTTATGGCATGTATAGAAGTCTAGTAAGTGAAACTGAGAAGAAATTTGAATTATACCAATATTTCAAAAGTACCAAATTAGTATCTAAACTATTATATTTAGCCCAAGAAGTCTGAAGGCCAACGAAAGACGGAAGTCGTTCAAAAGTCCAGGGTATGACCCTTGAGGCCAACCGCCTCGAAAAAATTCCTTTAGACCCTATACAACAGAAAGGTATTAGGTACCCGCTATACCCTTTCGGTCTCTACTTCATTTCTATTAATTTTTGGCATTTTAACGCATAACACATGTAATAAAACAAACCATAATTCTAATTTATATTATTGGTTTGAATTCGACAACAAGGGTGAAATGGTCTACGTATCTAGTCGGATAAAGCAAAATTCAAACCATCGTACTTTGACGGGGGTCTAAGGGTAGCGACCTACACTTCGGTCTTAGACTCAAAATAAGAAATAAAATGAAAAGACTATTTTTTATGGTTTTTGCATAATAGAAATGTGATTGCGGCGAAGGAAAATACTCTAGACCATTATATTAAACTAGGCTAGAAAGCAATAAATATACCTCACGAGTGCGCTTGCCTAGAAGTCTCAGGAGCACTTTGTGAAGGATCCATGATGCAATTGACTTAATAATATATAGCAATGATATATGAAATGCTAAATTCTCTTAAGAGATGATACCACTTCTATATGAGAAACAATATAAAAGCTCTACGAAGAAAAGGCTGATCTCTGAAAATATAGCCTAAAGACCCTATTTATCGAGGTCTGGGGCGCTAGAAGTGATAAATATGACCATCTTAATTTGTGATCAGTAATGGGTCATCGCTATCGAGTGACATGTTCTCCGAAAAATAAATCACATGTTTACCATCACAGAACCCCCACGTATGAAGGGTATACTTTGATATCATGGTTGCAGATGTTCGCCCAAAAACAAATCACAAAGTGCTCATCTGCAACCATGATATCGGAGTACCCTCTATACGTGGGGGGTTCCGTCATGGTAAACGCCAGGATACATTAGTATGAGTATAGTGCAGTAATTCGCAAGATCATTGGAACAATCATCACAAGAGCCACATGAACCTACAAAGCACCATACTCCGACTTTATCTTTAACTTTGCATTTTGTTACCTTGCTTTCCAACTCTGTGACAACACCTACATTTTTTTTTGGTGCAAATGAATAAAAAAACTTAACGAAAATTACATGCGAATATAGCTAGTACTTTCGGCATCTTGCCGTAACCGAGCAGTGAGTTCAACTGGGGGTGATCTAGTTGGACATAAGGTGTTTCTTGCTTTGCTCCTTGGTCCGCCAACAGATTTGCACACCTATTTCCTTCGCGCAGCACATGCAGTATGACTGTGCGTGTGTTCTTCATTAGAAATCTGCAATCCATTATAATGCTATTGAGTGGGTGACAGGGATTATCAGCTTGTGTAATCAGATCTTTCGCAGCCTTCAAATCCGTCTCCAGCACTACATCCTCATATCCTTCTTCCTATATCAGTTGGAGCCCTTTCAATATTCGATGTAGTTCGGCCTCTAGAGCATTGCAGATTTGTAGCCTTCCCATGAAACCTCTCATCCAAGATCCTTTGTCATCTCTGAGTAGCCCTCCAAATCCTCCAGTCTCTTTCTGTTGCATACATCCATCTATATTCATTTTTAGTTTACCTGCACAAGGGAGGGACCAAAGTATTATTGCATGATTAGTTTTAGGTGTGCCCTCCTTTTTTTTATAAGCCTCCATGATTTCTCTGGCATACTCCAGTGTAAACTTCCAAGAGATATTCTCTTCCATTATCACACCTTCTATGCTTTCCTTGTTCCTATCTTTCCAATTAGTCCATAAACAGGCAGCAAACATGTCTCTCCAGAACACTCCACCAAATTCCTCTTCCCCTTTGGTCTTTAAATTTTTCGTCAGCCATTCAATGATATTTTGGCTTTCAGCTTTTCTTAACAGGCTAGGCGGCATCATTCTACTCCATAATCTTCGGGCACTACAAGAAAACAGGCTTTTAGCGACGGGGAAATCCGTCGCTAAAAGCCCAAAATCCGTCGCTAAAATAATTAGCGACGGATTCACCGTCGCTAAATATCCATCGTATAAAAGCCCGTCACTAATAGTTTAGCGACGGAATTTTTAAATCCGTCGCTAAATATGTGATTTTTACCGACGGATTTATTTTTCATTAGCGACGGATATTCCGTCGCTAATTATATGTCATTCCGTCGCTAATTATATTTTTAAAATTTTAATTTATTTTCTTTTTTGTCCAATTAGCGACGGATTAAATATTTTAGCGACGGAATATTCCGTCGCTAAAAAACTTATTTAGCGACGGAATATTCCGTCGCTAAATAACTGATTGAAAGGAATACTTTAGCGACGGAATAAATCCGTCGCCAAAAGTCAATTTTTTTTTTGAATTTTTTTTTTATTTTTCAATTACCTAGACCTGTAATACAATTTTCAATTCTCAACAACAACGCGCAATAATCAATACAGAAAAAATATATATATAATCAATTATAAAAAATATTTATTAAAAAAAAAACTCATACATGTACAAGCCGGGAACCGGATATAGCCGGTTAGGAGAGGGGAGAAGAGTACAAGCCGAGCGCGGGGGGCGGGGGGGGGGGGAAGCTAGGAACGGGCACGGGAAGGGGCTCATCAGGGGTTCCCGAGTCCCGGATCTGGATCTTGCTGATCCGGGGCCGGGGCGGCTGGTCCAGCAGTGCCCTGCTCCCTCATCATCCGGCACACCACTGTAGCAATGCGCTGGATCTCCTCGTCGTCCAACTGAGGCCGAGGAGCGGGTGTCTGTGGAGGGGCAGCAGGGGGTGAGGACACTCCTATCACGGCACGAGGAGTCGTGCTAGGCAGGCCGCGTATGCGGCCTTTCGGCCGATTCACGACCTCCGGCGTATCCAGCCATCGCTTCAAGCCCCCAGTACTCGCAGCCGTACTAGTGGACGCTGATGGCTGTCCGGACTGCTGCTCGGACCCCCTTAGCTATTCAGACGAGGCCTGCAAAAATAGTGGTTTAACGATATGTTAGGGCATTAATTAACGAAACAGACATTGAGGATAGAAAGAAAAAACATTAACTTAAATAAATTGACTCACATCGATCCGCCGGGCAATATCTGAAATATAGTCGCCCGCCTGGTACGTCTCGTCCTTGTCCTTCTTCCGCACGTGCGTCTGAGTATAGGTCAGAGCTATGACCTCATCCTCCTCTAGATCCGGGTGCTCGTCCGCGTTCATGTGTCGGACGATGTCGTGTGGCACCGACCCCCCCGTGTGCGTCGGATCTCTGTTCTGTCTGTTCTCAGCCCCGCTCTTACTCTTGGCGTCCCAACCTGGATCCGCAGCCCACCGATCTATCATCTCCCCCCATCGATTAGGTGTTCTAACATTCATCTAACCTTGCTCAGGAAGGTTTGACGGATGTTAGAACACCAGATCTGTATGCACCCGGAGAAACACACGAGAACGTGTACCAAATATCCACGACATAGAACATAAAGCATGAGTCAAAATACTGTTTTATAAACAATTAACTTTTCCAAACTGTCCAAACTGGACATCCAAAGGCTCATTACAAGGCATTACTTTGTAATGAGTACCTTTGAACGGGAACTAAGGGTTTCCATGCATGCATGTGTTCAGAAATTGATAAGATATGCAAGAATCTTTTCGAAATATCAAAACTGCAGAATGATCGTTGCATATGTTATCAATTCCACATTAAATAGAACTCGTTGGCAACGAGTTGAACCATCTCGTTGCCAATGGACTTCTCAAAACAACAATTAATATAAAGAAGGCAAGGTTTGTAAACAACGAGTAATTGAACCATCTCTGAAGCCGTGGAGTAATTATGGGATGTACAATGGCTAATTAGGGCTAACTGGGTTAATTACGATTATTAATTATAGCTGATTAGGCTTGATTAGGACTAATTAGGGTTATTTAGTCATAATTAGGGTTTAATTGTGCCGAGTAGTGATGATTAGTCCTAATTAGGGCTAATTGGGCTTAATTGGGTTATGTTAGGGCTAATTAATGTTAATGAGGGATAGTTTCGGATAATTATAGCTGACTAGGGTTGATTAGGACTAATTAGAGTTATGTAGTCCTAATTAGGGTTTAATTGTGCCGAGTAGTGCTGATTAGTCCTAATTAGGCTTAATTGGGTTATGTTAGGGCTAATTAATGTTAATGAGGGCTAGTTTCGGATAATTATAGCTAATTAGGGTTGATTATGACTAATTAGGGTTTAATTGTGCCGAGTAGTGATGATTAGTCCTAATTAGGGCTAATTGGGCGTAATTGGGTTATGGTAGGGCTAATTAATGTTAATGAGGGCTAGTTTCGAATAATTATAGCTAATTAGGGTTGATTAGGACTAATTAGGGTTATTTAGTCCTAATTAGGGTTTAATTGTGCCGAGTAGTGATGATTAGTCCTAATTAGGGCTAATTGGGCTTAATTGGGTTATGTTAGGGCTAATTAATGTTAATGAGGGATAGTTTCGGATAATTATAGCTGACTAGGGTTGATTAGGACTAATTAGAATTATGTAGTCCTAATTAGCGTTTAATTGTGCCGAGTAGTGCTGATTAGTCCTAATTAGGGATAATTAGGCTTAATTGGGTTATGTTAAGGCTAATTAATGTTAATGAGGGCTAGTTTCGGATAATTATAGCTAATTAGGGTTGATTATGACTAATTAGGGTGTCCGTGTCTGCGCTAATTAACATGTATCTCAATCCAATTGGGTCTCATCTTCCGTCAACAACCTCAATTCCGAGACCTCATATAGGGTGTCGATATGGTGTCCGATACGTGTCTGACACCTCCGGACACGCGTCCGACACATACCGACGCGTGTCCGACGCCCACCGACACGCACCTCCAGACACATCGGCATACGTTAATTTGTTTTTTAAATGTCGGACACCGTCGATCAGACGTGGTGTCCGTGTCTGCGCTAACTAACAGGTATCTCAATCCAATTGGGTCCCATCCTCCGTCAACAATCTCAATCCTCAATTCTCAAATGCTCAATGCAATAAAAATTAACAAAAATCACACATTCAATCCAATTGGGTCCCATCCTCCGTCAATAATCTCAATATCTCAAATGCTCAATGCACAATTAACAATCTAAAATCATCAATTAACAACCTAAAATCATCAATTAATAATCGCAATTACTTCAAATGCACTGCTAATAACCTAAAATCATCGATCAATAATCACAATTCTAAAACGCACAATTAACAACCTAAAATTATCAAACAAATGATCAATGTTCAAATGGGAAAAAAATGTTCAAAATTCACATATCCGATGCGCTTGAATTATTTCAATTTAGGGTTCGATTGTATTAGGGCATTCAATTTAGGGTTCAATTAGTTTCATTTAGGGTTCGGTTCGATTAGGGCATTCAATTTAGGGTTCAATTACTTCAATTTAGGGTTCAATTAGGGGGTTCTATTGATTCAATTTAGGGTTCAGTTGATTTGAGGCATTCAATTTAGGGTTCAATTAGTTCAATTTAGGGTTCGGTTGGATTAGGGCATTCAATTTAGGGTTCGGTTAGATTGGGGCAATCAATTTAGGATTTAATTAGGGGTTCAATTAGTTCAAATTAGGGTTCGATTCAATTAGGGCATTCAATTTAGGGTTCAATTACTTCAATTTAGGGTTTAATTAGGGGGTTCTATTGATTCAATTTAGGGTTCGGTTGATTTGAGGCATTCAATTTAGGGTTCAATTAGGGTTCGGTTAGATTGGGGCAATCAATTAAGGGTTTAATTAGGGGTTCAATTAGTTTAATTTAGGGTTCGATTCAATTAGGGCATTCAATTTAGGATTCAATTACTTCAATTTAGGGTTCAATTAGGGGGCTCTATTGATTCAATTTAGGGTTTGGTTGATTTGAGGCATTCAATTTAGGGTTCAATTAGTTCAATTTAGGGTTCGGTTGGATTAGGGCATTCAATTTAGGGTTCAATTAGGGTTCGGTTAGATTGGGGCAATCAATTTAGGGTTTAATTAGGGGTTCAATTAGTTTAATTTAGGGTTCGATTCAATTAGGGCATTCAATTTAGGGTTCAATTACTTCAATTTAGGGTTCAATTAGGGGGTTCTATTGATTCAATTTAGGGTTCGGTTGATTTGAGGCATTCAATTTAGGGTTCAATTAGGGTTCGGTTAGATTGGGGAATCAATTTAGGGTTTAATTAGGGGTTCAATTAGTTTAATTTAGGGTTCGATTCAATTAGGGCATTCAATTTAGGATTTACTTAGGGTTTAATTATGCTTATCAATTACTTCAATTTAGTGGTCGGTTGAATTGAATAAACAATACAGAGGCTTTCTTATCCTGATGTCATGCAATGGCCCATAATCTATGACCTTTCAGCGTTACCATGATCTATATCGGTGTTACAGACTAACTACCGAATATGGTTTTCTTCCCTACCTCATCAAGAATTAAGGAAAATTAGAGATAACAAGTTCAAGTTCTTCAATAAGCCAAGATCCGTCTGAACAACAAAGTGAATGACATCATAAATAATTCAGATAATTTAGGGCAATTGACAAATTAACAAAAAATTGAACCTAAATTGACATACAAATCTAAATAATTCAGATAATTTAGGGCATGTAACCTAAATTGAAGACAAATTAAAAAAAAATTTAGATAATTTAGGGCAATTGACATACAAATCTCGAGGTGGGTACGACGGCGGCGGCGTTGGTGGTGCGACGGCAGTGGTGGGTTTCGTTGCGCGGCGACAGTGGAGGGCTTTGTGGCACGACCGGAGTGCAAGGCTTGGTGGCGCGACGTCGGGTGGGGGACGGGAGTGTCGCCGGAGCTGGGTCGCCGTAGAGAAGGGTCGCCGGAGGTGAGAACGGCGGTGGGTGGGTGAGAGCAGAATTTCAGAAAGAGAACGGGGAGAGAGAAAGAAACCAGATCTGTTTTTAAATGGAGGATCTTTAGCGATGGAATAAAATCGTCGCTAAAACTCCGTCGGTGAATGTCTTATTATAAAGACTTTTTGCGACAGAAGTTTTAGCGACGGTTTTATTCCGTCGTTTAAATAATTTAAAAAAAAACTCAAAATTAGTAATTTTATAAAAAATATTTAGCGACGGTAATTCCGTCGCTAAAAGTCCGCCGTTAAAAATCCGTTGCAAAATACTTTTACTGACGGTGTCTTCCGTCGGTAATAGTATTTTGCAACGGATTTTTAACGACGGTATATTCCGTCTCTTAAAGACATGTTTAGCGACGGAATACCTTCCGTCGCTAAAACTCCGTCGCAAAATACATATTTTCTTGTGGTGGGGCTTTGGGGCAGTCTCTAATGATATGGGCTGTAGTTTCAATCTCCTGCCTACATCTTTGGCAAATATTTTCATTAGTGAGATTCCTTGACATCCTTAGGCTGTTAGAAGGTAGCCTATCCCATATAATTAACCAGATAAATAGAATGATCTTTTGAGGAATTCTCAATTTCCAAATCCATTTCCAATCTTTTTCCTCATGTTCTTCTTCTTCTAGCTCAAAGAAGATCAGATTGTGGGCACTAGCAACGCTGAAATTACCATTGCTCTTGGGATTCCAGGTGGGCAGATCATCTTTCCCCTGGTCAATAGGCAGGTGAGTTCTTTGTATCTCTTTGAGAGATTCATGATTAACCCATTCTTGTATCTCATACAGATTCCAGTTCCCATTAACAATGGCTTGGCTAACTTTTAGATTTTCATTTCTACTCTCATTCTTATTAGCCAAGGGTTCCTGTCCACACCACCAATCAGTCCAGAATTTGGTATTTCTTCCACTATTTAAGGACCATTTAATACCTTTTATCAGATAGGGTGCTATCTGCATAATGCTTTTCCAGACTTTTGAGCCATATCCTTTGGGTTTCCAATCACTAGGTTTCTCATTTTTGACATATTTAGCCTGTAGCACTTTAACCCATAAAAGATCCTCCTGACAAAGAAGTTTCCATCCTAACTTAGTTAGATTAGCCAGATTATTTAATCTAGCTTTCCTAATTCCAAGCCCACCATATCTTTTGGGGAGGCAGACTTTGCTCCAATTTATTAGGTGAATTTTCTTTCTAGTTTCCGTATCTCCCCATAAGAAGGATCTATTCATCCTATCAAGCTTGTCACATATGGTTATTGGTAAGGCTTGCACTTGCATAACATATGAGGGGATAGTGCTAGTAACTGCCTGAATTAAGGTAGTTCTTCTAGCAAGAGACAACATATTGGTCTTCCAATTAGCCAATCTGCCTTGAACTTTATGAAGGGTTTGGTGATATAAAGATTTAGAAACTCTACTGTGAATTATGGGGAAACCCAAATAGTTACCAAGGTTTTCAGTAAGGGGTATTCCACATCTTAGGCTTAACTTGAGACCTCTAGCTTTGGACACATTCTTAGACACAAAGATCCTGGATTTTTTTAAAGTTTATGCATTGGCCCGAATTTCTACAAAACTCATTCAATAATTCCATGATTTTGTCACCCTCATTTTCTCCCTCTTTGTAAAACATTATGAGGTGATATGAATGAATGTGCTACGTTAAGCATGTGTGTGTGTTGTGTAGGGGGTGGGGGGGGGGATGCGTGTGAGACGAGGGAAAGAAAATGGAGTTTGTGTATGACAATGTGTGTGAGACGAGGGAAAGAAAAAGGAGAGGGAATGGGTGAGTTTGTGTGTGACAGTGTGTGTGAGACGGGGGAAAGAAAAGAGAGACGGAGGGGAAAAGATCGGAAGAAGAGGGAAATAGAGAAATTAGAGGTAAAAAGACAGATATACCATAGACTAAATGGACTTAACGAAGATAATTTGACGAAGTGACCTGATTGAAACGAATTTCAAAATTTAATGGTCACTTCGACAGAAACCGATATCCAATGACCAAAGTTGAATTTGCCTAATAGTACAGTGGTCAACCGAGTAGTTAACTCTAAAAATAATGTAATAATTGTTATTTTTTTAAATTATTAAAATTTTCTCACCGTAATCGATGTAATGATTTGTTAATATAGTATAGTAGCTTTTAGAATCCTTTTGATAAAATGAAAAAAATTGACGTTATTTTTTGGATGGAACCATGCAAACAAGAAATGACTGTACAATTATTATTCATTAAAATTTTAATAATGATAATACTTACTGATAAACCTAATAGTTGAAAAGAACTTAAAGATATACACTAAATATGTTAATGTATCTAAAGGTATGCATATATTATTTCGAATGTGATCCCTATTTCTAAGTTTATTTAATTTAGCACGAACTATATGAGGAAGCTTTATATATAATGTGAAAACTAATTCTAAAACTTTAACTATACGAATTTTTCAGGATTTCATTTTGACTATCGTGTTCTAAAAACTAACTCTCTCATGCAAAGACAAAAAACAACGTATCGAAAAAATATAACTTATGGATATTTAGAAGAAAACAATTATGTTACAATTAATTTAAGTTTATTGTAATGTAATAAATGTATGTTTATTCATACATAGCATAGCCATTGCTAAAGTTATTTGTATAAACATATAAAATCAATAATCAAATTACAGGACATTTTTTACTTTGATAAGACTAGACGATCAACAAAGTGGTTATATAAGTATATATGAGATTTAAAAAAAAATAACATATGTATTAGAAAAGAAAAGGTGCAATCAAATTAAATAATTTTTAATTAATATATTTGAGTATATTTAAAACCTGTAAGATGCAAAAATATGATATGACTATTGTATACTTAAAACAACTTTTTAAAATGAATATATAAATTTATATATTTAAAAAAATAAAAAAAATAATATTTTGGATGGGGTCTTTATTTCTTGATAAGTTAATTTGCATATCAATAAGCCTTATAACTGAAAAACTAATTCCAAACATTCTTAAAAGCACTTTCTAATATGATATGAAAATTCATATAACAAAAAAATAAAAATAACATATTAGATTTAAAAGAGGGAAAATGATGTTACAATTGAGGTTTAAGCAACAAAAATAATGTAACAATTGATTCATATTTATATATTTTAATGTATGCTTACCGTATCGATATAAAGTTTAATCAAATATAATATATAGTTTTTAGAATCTTTTGGTAAAATAAAAAATTGACCATCTTTTTTTGGTTGGACCTAGTGTTATCAAAGGTGCGCCTAGGCACAAGGCGCACTCCTTCCGCCTCGCCTAGGGCTAGGCGCAGCCCCTTTGAAAAGGCGGGTGCCTAGGCGCAAGGCGGTGGTGGAGGCGCAAAGAAAAGCCCAAAAATTTTAATTTTTTATTTTTGCTTCATGGCATCATTTTAACCGTTCATTATTTTTTATTCTTTATTTCATAACATGATAAATCAATATTTAAATCACAAAAAAGCCTAAAATCTCAAATTCCTAATCAATCGATTGTCGTATTGTTGTTCATTCTGCTAGCGTCCCGTCTCCAATTGTTACTCTTTTCAAAGTAAATCTACTCGTTCACTTCACCTTGTAGAAAAAGAAGATAAAAATTGAGAAGGAATGTCTATCAGATTTGGAGCCTATGATTCTCTTTTGAAGAAAACATTGTTGCTTTATCCTTCACTAATGATGATGATGACATTGTCATATTCACTTAGGATCAACTACTTCTCATTGGATCTGAAACTTTTTCTAGTGTTCAAAATCTGTTAAATTGCCATGTTCTGAATTTTTTTACATGATTTTACTAGTTTAATGCACTAATATCTATTTATTTTTATTTTACGCCTCACTTTGAAAAGGTGCAT
>JAVXUO010001787.1:0-2500 GCA_033065855.1 Escallonia rubra | reverse complement strand
ATTTTATTTTCTTCAATTGATCCCAGCAAAAAAACTTAGAAGATATTGCCAAAGTCCTCCCGATTGTTTAAAAATAAGTGACAAAGGCATACTCCCTAAACCTCATACTATTTTATCATGAACCTTTATTTAGTATTTATACTTAGTTCGGTCAGAAACTAGCACGCTTGCGCTCGCACCAAAATAAATATAAAGTCCTCCCAAGGACCCGGCCAGAGCATTTTAATAACAAACAGATTCACATTATATTAAAGCTGCTGCATCTAACCCATAATTCTATATATCCCCTTGGTATATCCAAAGAATATAAGAGGTAAAAGGAAAGGTATATATAGATATACTGAAAATGATATATGAGTAAACAAAGGGAAGTCACAAGTTCAATGCCAATAACGATAAGGGGGTGTAAATTAATAAACGAGAAGTGTCCGGACAAAAGAGCTCCTAAATTTAACCCAACTTTAACATATAACGGAGAGCATACTTTGTCAAGTAAGAATGTTAAAAGGGATGAACAGAGTCTACTAGAGAACAAGTAATGAAGAAAAAATGGCATCTATTGATGATTGTGATTGTTGCAATTCATGGTAGCCGTCCCGACCACTTCTTGTTTTCAAGAACCTCCACATTTTAGGCAAAATCCGCCATTTGCAAGGATCTGAACCGACGCCTAGCCACTGGAAGCCTTCAAAACTTGTGGGTTGACTTGAACTGGTCCTATCTTAAACTTTTTCCTTCCCTTGCATACATTTTCTAAACTATACAGATTGCAGAGAAATTTCAACTTGCTTGAACGCGTTTGGCATATAATCCAGCCGTACTGCATATCACCAACTCTTGGTCCTTGACTTGTTCATGTCCTCTACTGCCGAGAGCTAATACAATTCACAGTTTAGTGGGAAACCATCATCCAATAGTTGAAATTGTAAGAGATTTGGTTAGGTTTTTTAATATAGAAAAAGCTTTTATCCAGCTTGTTTACACCATTAATATATGTTGCATCACTATAAAAAGGGCCACTCCCTTCCACAAACATTTAAACCAGTAGTTCTAAACAACACTTCCCAATGAGAAACCAAGGGAATCCGGGGCAATGGCCTCGAGTAGTATATGCTGTGGCATTTTGCTTGATAGCCACTAGTGTAGTTGCTGATAAGCCGTACGTTTACACGTCGCCGCCTCCACCTTACGTGTATCAATCGCCGCCTCCGCCTTCACCATCGCCGCCACCACCATATGTTTACAAGTCTCCACCACCCCCTTCACCATTGCCACCACCACCGTATGTTTACCAATCTCCACCACCTCCCTCACCATCGCCACCACCACCGTATGTCTACAAATCTCCACCGCCTCCATCTTCATCACCCCCACCTCCATATGTTTACAAATCTCCACCTCCTCCTTCTCCATCACCACCTCCTCCTTATGTATACAAATCACCACCACCACCCTCTCCTTCACCTCCTCCACCTTACTACTATAAGTCGCCACCACCACCATCACCATCCCCTCCACCACCGTACTACTATAAGTCCCCACCCCCACCTTCGCCATCGCCTCCTCCCGAGTACTACTACAAATCACCTCCTCCAGTGAAGTCACCACCTCCTCTACCACAAGTCCCCACCTCCACCAACTAAGTCACCTCCACCCCCATACTACTACAAATCACCACCTCCACCAATGAAGTCACCACCTCCTCCCCCATACTACTACAAGTCCCCACCTCCACCAAATAAGTCACCACCACCTCCTTACTACTACAAATCTCCACCTCCCCCCGTGAAGTCACCACCTCCCCCCCCCTACTATTACAAGTCCCCACCACCACCAAAGAAGTCATCGCCGCCTCCGTATTACTACAAGTCACCACCACCACCAATGAAGTCACCTCCTCCACCCCCATACTACTACAAGTCTCCACCTCCACCAAAAAAGTCTCCACCTCCTCCATACTACTACAAGTCACCTCCACCACAAGTGAAGTCACCACCTCCTCCCCCGTACTACTACAAGTCCCCACCTCCACCAAAGAACTCCCCTCCACCTCCGTACTACTACAAGTCACCACCACCTCCAGTGAAGTCTCCACCTCCTCCCCCGTACTATTACAAGTCCCCACCTCCACCAAAGAAGTCGCCGCCACCTCCATACTACTACAAATCTCCACCACCTCCAGTGAAGTCACCACCTCCACCCGCATACTATTATAAGTCACCGCCACCTCCACACCACTACTAGGACTTGCTACCTATGATTAAGCTTCGATCTTGACAATAATAGCCAACTTCCTCGTGGAGTCCATATTTTTATTTTTTTGCCATTGCTTCCATTCTTATCAAGTGTAATGTGAATAAGTAAGGATCCTTGCTTTATGTAACCTTCTGAAGCATTCACTGTATAATGTCTTGTACTTGGGCAACGAAATACGTAACTTCGAATGTTATAATAGTAGCCTAATGTCCTTTAAATAACGATTTTGTACAATAAATGTGAG
>JAVXUO010000633.1:2500-139521 GCA_033065855.1 Escallonia rubra | reverse complement strand
CGTTGCAAAATACTTTTACTGACGGTGTCTTCTTCGGCAATAGTATTTTGCAACGGATTTTTCACGAAGGAATATTCCGTCTCTTAAAGACATGTTTAGCGACGGAATACCTTCCGTCGCTAAAACTCCGTCGCAAAATACATATTTTCTTGTGGTGGGGCTTTGGGGCAGTCTCTAATGATATGGGCTGTAGTTTCAATCTCCTGCCTACATCTTTGGCAAATATTTTCATTAGTGAGATTCCTTGACATCCTTAGGCTGTTAGAAGGTAGCCTATCCCATATAATTAACCAGATAAATAGAATGATCTTTTGAGGAATTCTCAATTTCCAAATCCATTTCCAATCTTTTTCCTCATGTTCTTCTTCTTCTAGCTCAAAGAAGATCAGATTGTGGGCACTAGCAACGCTGAAATTACCTTGCTCTTGGGATTCCAGGTGGGCAGGTCATCTTTCCCCTGGTCAATAGGCAGGTGAGTTCTTTGTATCTCTTTGAGAGATTCCTGATTAACCCATTCTTGTATCTCATACAGATTCCAGTTCCCATTAACAATGGCCTGGCTAACTTTTAGATTTTCATTTCTACTCTCATTCTTATTAGCCAAGGGTTCCTGTCCACACCACCAATCAGTCCAGAATTTGGTATTTCTTCCACTATTTATGGACCATTTAATACCTTTTATCAGATAGGGTGATATCTACATAATGCTTTTCCAGTCTTGTGAGCCATATCCTTTGGGTTTCCAATCACTAGGTTTCTCATTTTTGACATATTTAGCCTGTAGCACTTTAACCCATAAAAGATCCTCCTGACAAAGAAGTTTCCATCCTAACTTAGTTAGATTAGCCAGATTATTTAATCTAGCTTTCCTAATTCCAAGCCCACCATATCTTTTGGGGAGGCAGACTTTGCTCCAATTTATTAGGTGAATTTTCTTTCTAGTTTCCGTATCTCCCCATAAGAAGGATCTATTCATCCTATCAAGCTTGTCACGTATGGTTATTGGTAAGGCTTGCACTTGCATAACATATGAGGGGGTAGTGCTAGTAACTGCCTGAATTAAGGTAGTTCTTCCAGCAAGAGACAGCATATTGGTCTTCCAATTAGCCAATCTGCCTTGAACTTTATGAAGGGTTTGGTGATATAAAGATTTAGAAACTCTACTGTGAATCATGGGGAAACCCAAATAGTTACCAAGGTTTTCAGTAAGGGGTATTCCACATCTTAGGCTTAACTTGTGACCTCTAGCTTTGGACACATTCTTAGACACAAAGATCCTGGATTTTTTTAAAGTTTATGCATTGGCCCGAATTTCTACAAAACTCGTTCAATAATTCCATGATTTTGTCACACTCCTTTTCTCCCTCTTTGCAAAACATTATGAGGTGATATGAATGAATGTGCTACGTTAAGCATGTGTGTGTGTTGTGTGGGGGTGGGGGGGGGGATGTGTGTGAGACGAGGGAAAGAAAAAGGAGTTTGTGTATGACAATGAGTGTGAGACGAGGGAAAGAAAAGGGAGAGGGAAGGGGTGAGTTTGTGTGTGACAGTGTGTGTGAGACGGGGGAAAGAAAAGAGAGACGGAGGGGAAAAGATCGGAAGAAGAGGGAAATAGAGAAATTAGAGGTAAAAAGACAGATATACCATTGACTAAATGGACTTAATGAAGATAATTTGACGAAGTGACCTGATTGAAACGAATTTCAAAATTTAATGGTCACTTCGACAGAAACCGATATCCAATGACCAAAATTGAATTTGTCTAATAGTATAGTGGTGAACCGAGTAGTTAACTCTAAAAATAATGTAATAATTGTTATTTTTTTAAATTATTAAAATTTTCTCACCGTAATCGATGTAATGATTTGTTAATATAGTATAGTAGCTTTTAGAATCCTTTTGATAAAATGAAATTTTTGACGTTATTTTTTGGATGGAACCATGCAAACAAAAAATGACTGTACAATTATTATTCATTAAAATTTTAATAATGATAATACTTACTGATAAATCTAATAGTTGAAAAGAACTTAAAGATATACACTAAATATGTTAATGTATCTAAAGGTATGCATATTATTTCGAATGTGATCCCTATTTCTAAGTTTATTTAATTTAGCACGAACTATATGAGGAAGCCTTATATATAATGTGAAAACTAATTCTAAAACTTTAACTATACGAATTTTTCAGGATTTCATTTTGACTATCGTGTTCTAAAAACAAACTCTCTCATGCAAAGACAAAAAACAACGTATCGAAAAAATATAACTTATGGATATTTAGAAGAAAACAATTATGTTACAATTAATTTAAGTTTATTGTAATGTAATAAATGTACGTTTATTTACACATAATATAGTCATTGCAAAAATTATTTACATAATATATAAAATTAATAATCAAATTACAGGATAATTTTTGCTTTGATAAGACTAGACGATCAACAAAGTGGTTATATAAGTATATATGAGATTTAAAAAAAAATAACATATGTATTAGAAAAGAAAAGGTGCAATCAAATTAAATAATTTTTAATTACTATATTTGAGTATATTTAAAACCTTTAAGATGTAAAAACATGATATGACTATTGTATACTTAAAACAACTTTTTAATATGAATATATATATTTATATATTTAAAAAAATAAAATTATTTTGGACGGGGTCTTTATTTCTTGATAAGTTAATTTGCATATCAATAAGCCTTATAACTGAGAAACTAATTCCAAACATTCTCAAAAGCACTTTCTAATATGATATGAAAATTCATATAACAAAAAAAATAAAAATAACATATTAGATTTAAAAGAGGGAAAAATGATGTTACAATTGAGGTTTAAGCAACAAAAATAATGTAACAATTGATTCATATTTATATATTTTAATGTATGCTTACCGTATCGATATAAAGTTTAATCAAATAGAATATATAGTTTTTAGAATCTTTTGGTAAAATAAAAAATTGACCATCTTTTTTTGGTTGGACCTAATGTTATCAAATGTGGGCCTAGGCACAAGGCGCACTCCTTGCGCCTCGCCTAGGGCTAGGCGCAGCCCCTTTGAAAAGGCGGGTGCCTAGACGCAAGGCAGTGGTGGAGGCGCAAAGAAAAGCCCAAAAAATTTAATTTTTTTATTTTTGCTTCATGGCATCATTTCAATCGTTCAGCATTTTTTTATTCTTTATTTCATAGCATGATAAATCAATATTTAAATCACAAAAAAGCCTAAAATCTCAAATTCATAATCAATCGATTGTCGTATTGTTGTTCATTCTGCTAGCGTCCCGTCTCCAATTGTTACTCTTTTTAAAGTAAATTTACTCGTTCACTTCACCTTGTAGACAAAGAAGATAAAAATTGAGAAGGAATGTCTATCAGATTTAGAGCCTATGATTCTCTTTTGAAGAAAACATTGTTGCTTTATCCTTCACTAATGATGATGATGACATTGTCATAGTCACTTAGGATCAACTACTTCTCATTGGATCTGAAATTTTTTCTAGTGTTCAAAATCTGTTAAATTGCCATGTTCTGAATTTTTTTACATGATTTTACTAGTTTAATGCACTAATATCTAAATATTTTTATTTTGCGCCTCACTTCGAAAAGGTGCATGCTTGGGCCTGGCGCCTAGGCTCCAGGGACCCTTTGCGCCTTAGAGACGCCTGCGCTTTTAATAACTATGACTTGGACCACACGATCAACAAATGACTGTCTAATTATTATTAATTAAAATTATAATAATGATAAATCTTATTCATAAATCTGATATTTGAAAATGATTTAAAGTTATATACTAAAGTTTAAAGATCTTAGTGTATCTAAAGGTATGCAAACATTATTTTGGACGTGATTCATATTTTTAAGTTTATTTAGTTTTGCAAGAACTACGTGACGGCTATATTAGAAAGCCTTATATAATCTCAGAACAAGTTCTAAAAAAATATATACTATTTATTATGATTTAATTTTGACTATTGTATCCTTAAAACTAACTCTCTCATACGATGATAAAAAATCATGTATCTAGAAAACAAAATTCACATATAAGATTTAGAAGGAAAAAAACATGTTATAGTTAATTTAAATTTATTATAATATAATAAATGTATATATATTTACACATAACATAATCATTGCAAAAATTATCAATGTAATATATAAGATCAATAGTACAATTATAGGATATTATTTTGCTTTGATAATTTCGGACAGTAATCAAAGTAGCTATATCGCATATATATGAGATTTTGAAATAAATCACGTATGCATTAGAAAAAAGGTACAATTAATGAAATAATTTTTAATTACTATATTTGAGAACATTTAAAACCTTTAGAATGTAAAAATATATCTATGTAATTATACAAAACAAACGATTAACCAGTTAGATTTTGTATACGGCCTTACGATCAATGAAAGTACTTTTTATTTGTATATAATTATATTTTCATGAAAAACATTTAGTAGATATAAAAACTATAACTTGACGACAAGTCATTAAAGATGCAGAAAATTAATCCAACACTTCAAAACAAGGACACATCATCTTCATCAATTTAATTTTATAATTACTAGCATCTTACAAGAATAAAACACACACACACACACACACACACACACACACACACACACACATATATATATATATATATATATATATATATATATATATATATATATGGGTCGTGATCCATTGCTAGCGCTGGCAAGTTGCCAGCGCAATCTGGTCATCCGCTACATTATGTAACAGGCGATAATTTACCGTCCTCTACATTATGTAGCAGACGATGAAAAAAATGACGGTCGTGGCGCGCGATCTAGCCGTCCATTCTCGTGCGTGGACGACCAGATTGCGTTGGTAACTTGAGTTAAGTTGTCAGCGCTAGCAATGGATCACGATCATAGATATGTGTGTGTGTGTGCGCGCGCGCACGCGCGGGCAAAACCGTTCACGTACGATTTGTGGACGGTCCAGATATTTTTTTTTGTCTGCTACATAATGTAGCGGACCGTACTGTTGAAATAATATCGTCCGGTACATAATCTAGCGGACGGTAAAAGTACCGTCCGTTACATAATGTAGCAGATGTTATTATTGTTAACAGTACCGTCCGCTATATTATGTAGCGGGCGACGAGATTTGGCCCATCCACAGCTTGCGCGTGGACGGCCAGATCGCTCGGGCAACTCAGCCTTATTTACCCACGCGAGCAATGGAACAGCTCCCTATATATATATATATATATTGAATTTTACGTGATCGTTGTGCCAAATTTACTTTTGCAGACAATAATAACTTATTTGAAAGTAATAAGATGTATACATGAGTCATATTAAATTTGAAATGTAACTTTATTCCATATGATTTCTACTTAGTCATTAAAATAACTTTCGAAAAACATGTAACACTTCAAAAACTTTTGAAGTTAAAGAATTATACTCATATATAACATTTACAATTCCAAAGAAATACGTCATAGCCTTACCATTTTTTTATTTCAGCCACAATCCTATTCGTTATTTATCTCTATATGGCACCAACATGATTATTCTACTACTATAAGTGCTAAGTCAATATTCATTTGAAGTATTGATTGACAACTTAAAGTAAAAGCTTAAAGATATATAAGTATATAGCGGCTCCACTGTGTCGCTATCTATTCTTTGTAGCAAATAAGATATTTTTTTAATAATGTTATTATCTTTTTTGTCTCACGATATATGATACATATTAATACACTCTTTGAGTCCTTATATTATACTATATTTTATAAATCGACCTGAGCTTGACTCCAGTTACTGGGCTAGTATTCTATAAAGAGTTAATTATTCGGTTGACCACTATAGTATTAGGCAAATTCAACTTTAGTTACTGTACTTTGGGTTGTGTACGTCTTAGTGATCATTGAATTCTTTCATTGATCTCAATTAGGTCACTTTATTAATTTTGGCTCATTAATTATCAATGTACGGGCACATGAGGCTTAAGTAAGGGACAAAATTGTCAAATGAAAAAAGAAAGATTTCCTTTATTTTTAGTCTGGACTTTTATTCAATTGACGGCGTCATTTTTTTTTTTCAATTGACCCCAAATAGATTTTATTTTCTTCAATTGATCCCAGCAAAAAAACTTAGAAGATATTGCCAAAGTCCTCCGGATTGTTTAAAAATAAGTGAGAAAAGCATACTCCTTAAACCTCATACTATTTTATCATGAACCTTTATTTAGTATTTTTACTTAGTTGGTCAGAAACTAGCACGCTTGCGCTCGCACCAAAATAAATATAAAGTCCTCTCAAGGACCCGGCCAGAGCATTTTAATAACAAACAGATTCACATTATATTAAAGCTGCTGCATCTAACCCATAATTCTATATATCCCTTTGGTATATCCAAAGAATATAAGAGGTAAAAGCCAAGGACAGGTATATATAGATATACTGAAAATGATATATGAGTAAACAAAGGGAAGTCACAAGTTCAATACCAATAAGGATAAGGGGGTGTAAATTAATAAACGAGAGGTGTCTGGACAAAATTTAACCCAACTTTAACATATAACGGAGAGCATACTTTGTCAAGTAAGAATGTTAAAAGGGATGAACGGAGTCTACTAGAGAACAAGTAATGAAGAAAAAATGGCATCTATTGATGATTGTGATTGTTGCGATTCATGGTAGCCGTCCCGACCACTTCTTGTTTTCAAGAACCTCCACATTTCAGGCAAAATCCGCCATTTGCAAGGATCTGAACCGACGCCTAGCCACTGGAAGCCTTCAAAACTTGTGGGTTGACTTGAACTGGTCCTATCTTAAACTTTTTCCTTCCCTTGCATACATTTTCTAAACTATACAGATTGCAGAGAAATTTCAACTTGCTTGAACGCGTTTGGCATATAATCCAGCCGTACTGCATATCACCAACTCTTGGTCTTTGACTTGTTCATGTCCTCTACTGCCGAGAGCTAATACAATTCACAGTTTAGTGGGAAACCATCATCCAATAGTTGAAAATGTAAGAGATTTGGTTAGGTTTTTTAATATAGAAAAAGCTTTTATCCAGCTTGTTTACACCATTAATATATGTTGCATCACTATAAAAAGGGCCACTCCCTTCCACAAACATGCAAACCAGTAGTTCTAAACAACACTTCCCAATGAGAAACCAAGGGAACCCGGGGCAATGGCCTCGAGTAGTATATGCTGTGGCATTTTGCTTGATAGCCACTAGTGTAGTTGCTGATAAGCCGTACGTTTACACGTCGCCGCCTCCACCTTACGTGTATCAATCGCCGCCTCCGCCTTCACCATCGCCGCCACCACCATATGTTTACAAGTCTCCACCACCCCCTTCACCATCGCCACCGCCACCGTATGTTTACCAATCTCCACCACCTCCCTCACCATCGCCACCACCACCGTATGTTTACCAATCTCCACCACCTCCCTCACCAACGCCACCACCACCGTATGTCTACAAGTCTCCACCGCCTCCATCTTCATCACCCCCACCTCCATATGTTTATAAATCTCCACCTCCTCCTTCTCCATCACCACCTCCTCCTTATGTATACAAATCACCACCACCACCCTCTCCATCACCACCTCCTCCTTATGTATACAAATCACCACCACCACCCTCTCCTTCACCTCCTCCACCTTACTACTATAAGTCGCCACCACCACCATCACCATCCCCTCCACCACCGTACTACTATAAGTCCCCACCCCCACCTTCGCCATCGCCTCCTCCCCCGTACTACTACAAATCACCTCCTCCTCCAGTGAAGTCACCACCTCCTCCCCCATACTACTATAAGTCCCCACCTCCACCAACTAAGTCACCTCCACCCCCATACTACTACAAATCACCACCTCCACCAATGAAGTCACCACCTCCTCCCCCATACTACTACAAGTCCCCACCTCCACCAAATAAGTCACCACCACCTCCTTACTACTACAAATCTCCACCTCCTCCAGTGAAGTCACCACCTCCACCCCCATACTATTACAAGTCCCCACCACCACCAAAGAAGTCACCGCCGCCTCCGTATTACTACAAGTCACCACCACCACCAATGAAGTCACCTCCTCCACCCCCATACTACTACAAGTCTCCACCTCCACCAAAAAACTCTCCACCTCCTCCATACTACTACAAGTCACCTCCACCACAAGTGAAGTCACCACCTCCTCCCCCGTACTACTACAAGTCCCCACCTCCACCAAAGAACTCCCCTCCACCTCCGTACTACTACAAGTCACCACCGCCTTTAGTGAAGTCTCCACCTCCTCCCCCGTACTATTACAAGTCCCCACCTCCACCAAAGAAGTCGCCGCCACCTCCATACTACTACAAATCTCCACCACCTCCAGTGAAGTCACCACCTCCACCCGCATACTATTATAAGTCACCGCCACCTCCACACCACTACTAGGACTTGCTACCTATGATTAAGCTTCGATCTTGACAATAATAGCCAACTTCCTCGTGGAGTCCATATTTTTATTTTTTTGCCATTGCTTCCATTCTTATCAAGTGTAATGTGAATAAGTAAGGATCCTTGCCTTATGTAACCTTCTGAAGCATTCACTGTATAATGTCTTGTACTTGGGCAACGAAATACGTAACTTCAAATGTTATAATAGTAGCCTAATGTCCTTTAAATAACAATTTTGTACAATAAATGTGAGGAATACATGTCCCTTTTTTGTAATTTGGATACTTCTTGGATTGCTTTTCTATCTTTTAATTTGCTCAAAAATGAGTCCCTTTGGATAAGAAAGGAGGCAGAGAAACACAACAGTCTGCGTCTCAAGATGAACGAAATGATCTGCTCTGATTGACGTAAATGATTAGGGAACCTGTTTGGATGGTCTTCAGATTCGTACAGTACAAATTGCCTAAAACATTTTAGCATTGGGTGGAATAGTCCTAATCAGATGACATTATCTAAACAATAATGTTTATTATTAAAAAGTTAAGAAAAATATCTAAGAAGCTTGTGAAAGAACTTTTCCCAGAAGCCTTGCATCCAAACTACATAGCGCCACAAATTTAAACATCAAAGTGGTGAAAACAATGGGAAAAAATTCCCGATCTCTTTCTCGGCCAACTCTTTATCTCACACCCGTTCGAGTACTAAATACCGATAATGCAAGTCTTAAGGCTTAATACGACCAAAATGATGCCTGCGTACTGTTACCTCTGCTCTTATTCCTAGTCAGACGGAAACAATTCAAGGAATGGCCGAACGTTAACTGCTAAAATTGTTACACGAATTACACGCAGAGAAAGCTCTTAATGAACAGATGTCCTCTCCTACACTTCCCCATTTATGTTTTGGATTTTGGTTCGATAACACTGCCTTTTAACTAGCAATGTACATCGTGGTGTTTCGGAAGAAGTCCTACCTGAATTTTATTACAACCATATGTGTTTCGGGGTCTTTTTCATCCTTTAGTGTTGATTTCAGTGCACCCCGTTACTCAACTGCCTGTAAAATGTATGGCTGACTGGTGACACGATTGGGTGTTAACATACAAAAGGGACTAACAATACGAGCAGGACAAAGGTAGTCAAGTTGTTTAGTGCCTTGGAATTAAGAACCCAGATCAAGTAGTAATCGATTTCAGTTATGGAGGTCATATAGTTAATGATCTCTGACCAACTAATACCCACATCCTGGGGATTTCGTGGCACACACAGAATTCTACCAAGATGCGGCCTTCCTATACTTACAACGCAGCCACCAGAGGAATTGAAGGACCTGCTTTCGACGGATGCAGATGGAGTCAGTTTTTCAAGGGATTAATTTGTAATTTTTAGTATTTCAGTGATATTCCAAAAAAATCGTATCAGAATTGTACAAGGTGTCAAACCAGCTGGCCAGAGTTGCAAAATTGCGGGTCACTAATGCCTCAAAATGATTCTGTCCAATTCGTTAAGTTCCTTGAAATCGAACCACAGTAGGATATCGTGTGATTTCAGTGAAGTGTAAGTTGGCCACAACAGATCAGTCAACAAAATGGAGTAAAACAAAGAGAACAACGAGTGCTTTGATGGATGTATCAACACCTTATAACTTGCAGCGATACTTGGGTTGTTTTTTTTTACCAAAAAGCTATCTTATATCCACTTTCCTCCATGTATTAGTAAAACAAAATTGTCCAAAGGTCTCAGCATTATGAAACCGATGGTCTATTTGAAAAGCAACATTCAGTAGCAAATGAATTCTAGATGGAACTGTTACTTTTGTCAAAACAAAACTATGTTGTTTATACAGCTAGTCCACCATAAAACCTGTTACACTTCTTCCCACGCTCATTCACTGAATGTGCATTTGCAACTCCGAATCAAACATTTGGTCTTTTAGTACAAATTTTAGGAACTTTCATGCGCCTAGAATGCATAAAAATTCTACAAATTCTCCAGGAGGTATAAAGCACCTTAACGAGATTGATTTTGTGTGTATGCATAAGATGATTGTGTGTGTGTGTGATGGAGGTGTTGGTTGGGGGGGGGGGGGGGGGGGATGGTGTCCGTATTTAAACTTGTGGCGCCCAAAATTATATTCCATATCATAGTATTAGGGTGACATGGCCACGTGGATCTGCATTATGATATTTTTCATGAAGAGGGTCATATCACTGGACTTTTTAACGACTTCCAGCTTTTGTTAGCCTTGGCACTCATTTGGTCCAAAAATAATATATAGGTACTGATTTGGTACTTTTAAAATATTGGTTACTTACGCTATAATGGGGTGATACTTTAAGCAAATATTTGACATTAGCCCTAACAAAGATTCAAAATTTGTAGTAAAAAAAGGAGAAAGTAAAGTTCATCAAGAATAATTTCTAACCCAGATCATTCATCGGATAGTAAGACCCGCATAATCAATATAAAAGAAAAAAGAAATCTATTACCAATGCCTGAGGTTTTGAGAGTTAAGAAAATTAGAACAACCCACTATTTTACCAACACAAAACAACACATAAATTCATGACATAAGTTTAAAGAAGAAGGCCTAGTCGAACTATAGATATTCTAACGCCCTCCTATATTCGTAGATTTAAGTTCGCAGCCATATAAAAAAGTTAGTAAATGTAACACCCCGTAACTTTTTCGAACCGTCTAAAATAATTATCCATTGGTAAAAAAAAAGGAGATAATTTTGAGCGATACACATGAATTAATAGAGTATGAAAGGTTAAAATGATTTTGGGGTCAAAATATACTTTTAAAAAATTTTGGGGTCATTTTGTAAATATAGAAACTTTGGGGTTGTTTTGCATTTATGAAATTAGGCATGATAGGTGTCAAATTTTTGAAGAAAATTGTCTTAGATGTTGCAATCTCCTACTTCTTTATTTGGTGATTAAATACATTGTAATATAAACTAATGATCTATTTAAATCTTTAGGAATTAAATAAAAGAAAACAAAAACAAGAGAGATTAGGAAAAGATAAAAGGAAACAAAGGGAGAAATAGCATAGGAGTTTGGGCAGGAAGAAAACAGGGGGAAGAGAGAGAGAGAGAGAGAAAGAGAGAGAGAGAGAAATTTCTCTAAGGTAATCCCTCTTTTCTTTAGTGTGTGAAATAGTGTGATTTTCAGTGTGTGTCTCGGCAGTGGGGGTGTGTGTGTGTTTACTATGTATGCGTGAGAACAAGAGAGCGTGTTGTGAGTGTTTGAGTGTATAGATGTGCGTTTTCAGTGTATGTGTTGTGTGATGTAGTGTGTTAGTGTTTGCCGTGGGTATTGCAATGCTCGTGTGCGCGCGCGCGCGCGCGAGCGAACGTGGGTGGTTGTGTGTGTGTGGTGTTGTGGTGTTAGGGTGTGTAGGAGGAAATTGAGTAAGATTCTGGAGTGCCCTCCACGATTTTGAGTAGTAAGACCCCTGCGCGAGGCAACACTGCTAACTTGTTTTATAAAGAATATAAGTTTAAGTTTTAGTAGTTTAAGTTGTAGTTTTTCTTTTTTGACTCTGTATTTCGGAGAATTTGAGTTAATGTCTATTTGGAAGATCTGGTACGTGCTAGAAGTTGCACGCGTTTGAATTAACATGTTTCTATCAGTGAGCAAGGTTTGATGGGAATTGATGCGGTAGATTAACGCTCCGAGAGTTCAGGGTGTTGGAGCCTGAATTTCCGGATCGTTATAGTGGATGCAATAGCCACTCCAACTTAAAGAAGAAATAAAAAAGAACATGACAATATATGGACTTAAGAATGGTTCTCTAAGGAGTAGCTGATATTAAGGTGTTCTTTTTATCGATCTTAATATTGACGTTAAGTTTTGATTGGATTTTCTTAAAAAGTGAGCAGAGACTTTAATAAGTATCTTACGTATACGATTGGGCAATATCCACAACTGTTTTGATTAAATTCATTTTCTTTTGTCCCTAAAGATGTATTAGGAAAATTTTAACCTCTTCATGACAGAATTATAAAATTTATCCAATTTTTTTTTTAAATAGCCTTGCCCTTAAAAAACAAAGTTTCCTTAATTTTTGGACACCTTATAACTTTAAAAAAGGTTTTGTTAAGGATCAAATGTCTAGCCATTTAACCTTTGGGATCAGTTTTATACTGCGAGACTAGATTTGCGCCTGTTTTGTTAAAATTATACTCTTTTATCACTAAAGATGCATACTGAATTTTCAATCTCTTTAGCAACAAAAAATGTACAGATTTAGCCGCAAAGGTTGTAGTTAGCCTCACACTTTAAAAGTCATAAATACCCTTAATTTTTGTAAAATTTTTCTTTTTAAAAAGGATATGTTTTATGAAAAAATGTTTAGTGATTTAACCCCTTCAGATCATTTTATGGTGGGGTTAGATATTCACTCATTTTGATTATGTTTATACTCTCTAGCTATTAAAAGATGCAGTAGTGAACTTTTAACCTTTTCAACGACAAACTACCTAAATTTATCCAAAAAAGTTATAATTTCGCCTCACCTTTTTAAAAGTCATAAGCACTCTTGATACTAGTAACCATTTAAACTTAAAGAGGGAATTTTAAAAAAATGTCTAGCCGATTAACCCCTTGCGTATCAAAACAAAACTTAAGAGTTTTCAAATCAAAGAGGAAAAAAGAAGAAGAAAGATCATTAATCATTTTCGTGCAAATAAAAAAGAGTCTTTATTTATTGGGGTTCACCTACTCCTTTCACCCTTAATCATTTTCGTTCAAATAAATAAGATCATTAATCATTTTCCTGCTAGTAAGTATATAAGGTAAGTTGTTTGATATGCTTGCTATGTTAAGCAGGATCCTGTGGACTTGTTATACTAGATCCTGATTTGATACCACCCATGAAACAGATCAATTCGATGTCTCTGTTATTTATTGGAGCTGGCTTCGCTGAAGATATCACCCATGTCTTGCCCCTGCAAATTAACTATCAAGGACCTTGAAAAAGGTTGATCTTCCTGGACTTTCTGAGCTATCCGTTTAGTTTCATGAGCTGACAATATTTGACAGGGGCGGGCAGTGATTTTTTAAAATGTATGTAGTTTGGTGTGATAACTCCAAACTTCATGTGGGTTCTTTGTAATTGACCCTAAAAAAAAGTAGCAGAACATATACGTATATTATATATGGTCGTTGCTATCGTTTTCCAATCTCTCGGGAAGCAATAATGTCCCAAACATAAAGATATCTTGGGAAAATTTGTCGAGAAAAAAATAACTTTTTAAATCTTCGTTCGGGGCATAAATCTTTTTTTCCTCGAAGACAATCTGGACTCCGATTCTCTCTCCGCTTTCCTCCTCCTTCGCGTTGCCTCTATCATCGATGTTACTTCCGGCCAGTTCTGTTGTTGCTAATTGACTAACTATCTAGCCTACACTTTCTGTGTAACTCACGCCCTCAAATGCCGGCGACGGATTTGTGCTGGCGTACGGTCGTTTCTGGGTGAGACCTCATGTTTCTCAGCAATTCCTCAGCGCGGTCGGAAATCCCAAGAAGTAGATGTTACCTCCGAAACCACTGCTTGCGCATTGGAATTGTTGGTGCTGGAGATCCCCCAGTCTAAATCCGAGGTTGATATACCAAGAACAACCATCTACTCTCATTAACGTTGAAGACAGCACAATCACCTTCATCTATTTGCCTTCTAGGTTTATCCAAGCTTTGGATGCACAATACAAAGGCTGGCACTGGATATATAGGCTGTCCGGGAATGCAAATATCACGGAAATATACACCTTAATAATTTCGAATAGACAACCCAAATGTGGCAGTTTCTGTAGCGGGCAAACTTGGGATATCTGAGTTTATTTCAAAAAATATTGCCTGCCAAGTTTGCTAGGTGGAGCTTTGATTACGTATCAGATTTTAACCTTGTGAAACGATTACAAAATAAAATATGCTCGTGTCCACGGTTTGACTTCGTGTCACGATTTGACTTGATTATTATGAAATAAAATCGTTTCCTCTGTGATTTGGTTTCATATCACGATTTGACTTGATTATTATGAAATAAAATCGTCTCTTTTATCCCAAAAAAAAAAGGTTCGTTATTGAATTGGTAGTAAGAAGGCCTCTTAGTGGAGTTCTAATATATTGTTCTCTCTCACAAAAGTTTTCTAGGTCGTGGCTCTAAAAATTGTAGTTTGAATTAATTCATTAATGTGACTCAAAGAATTGAGTGAAATTTTTGTCGCACTGGGAATAATCTAAACCATAAACACTATTGTATGACAATGCAACACATTACTTTTTCATCAAATTAAAACTCAACCAAGAAAGTCAAACTTATACCAAATCACACGGGATCCTCCACCTCATTAATTCATCCTAACCATGTTTCAGAGCGTGGGGTTACCATACAAGCGGCCTGCATGAAAATGATTATAAGATGATTAAACTTGATGTCACGCGTTTGAGAAAGATACAAAATTGATTAACTCAGCTTTCAAAAGTTAAAAAGCCTGAATAAATCATAATTCCAAGTAGAGAAGATTATATATTGATCACTTCTATGCTAATCAGGTCTGATCAATTAATGATTAAACTTGATTAAATCTGGTTATCACGCACTTGATAAAGATACAGAGCTGATTAACTCAGCTTTCAAAAGTTAACGGCCTGAATAAATCATAATTCCAACTAAAGAAGATTATGAATTGATAACTTTTGTGCTAATCCGGTTTGTCAATTGAAGTGCCAATTTATTTTTGCTTCTTTCGTCTGCAATGTTATGGAACAATTTTTATTCTTTTGGTTTTGGGTTGATGCTCAAAAGTCAAGAGTCTCTCTCTCTCTCTCTGCTTTTTCAAATCTTGCACCACTGCCGCTTTTTACCGCCGCCCAGGCCACCACTGCCACCATCTTCCACGATCCATGACGCATCCAATCGACCGGTTCTGATAATGGCAATGGTGGTCGGTCGTCTATCCACGGTGGTCATCGTTGTTGTCGATCTGTGGTGGGTATTTTCAAATTAGTCCATATACCCACAATCGGCGGTAGTAATGAGGCGGCAGGCGGCGGTGATGAGGCCGCGGTGGTTAGTTTGAGATCTGGTTGTGGTGGTGGAAACATAGGCATATTACTTTGCCTAAAAGTCTAAAACTTGGTCGCCGGGCTATCGACGACGACATGCTTAAAACAGAGTCTTCTTCTTCTTCTTCTATTTCTGCTTCAAATCATTTCGGTTCAAAGAGGAAAGAAAAAAGGTATACTGTATATAATCTTATGTTTCATTAGTATACTAATTATGCTGCAGTACCGAAAAAAGAAAGAAAGTTTCTTGTGTATTCAAACTCGAACTAATTTAAATCCAAATCCCTAAAGGATTCAAGAACTGCAACGGTAACGGAACTGAAGTAGACAGCGGCATTCCAAACCTTTCCATATTAGTACTGGCACAGATCCTATTCCTACTAACATTCGTATAACCCCCAGTTTGATCTGAATTGCCTATATATATACATGCTCTACTGTTCTGATTTCAATTAACTCCACCAAAGTATCCTATATCATCATCATCCCCATCTTGATCTCTATTTCATCTTCCAGTCAATACTTCTAAGATCACGATGGAACGTGCTATGGCGGAGGAACAACGTCAAGCGGTACTCCGCGACCAACTTTCTGGGACAATCCAGTTATGGCCCGAGCGCGATATAATGTGGTACGAAGGCTATATCAAGTGTATAGTAGGGAACTCAGTTCTTGATAAATCCAACTTGGATGAAGATTATGAGCAATACTTGGTGCAGTCACTGGTGGACCAAGCTTGGAGGGAGATCTCGACGGCCGGTCAATCTTTGTCGGGGATCTCAGTGGCCACAGTTGAGTTGTTGCCAGCAACTGAATCATCAGTCCAGGCTCTAGAGAAAGTAAGATATGAAAGGGATGGTTTGAATACGACGGAGCCATGTGCTGTATGCCTAGACGAGATGTCACTTGGGACGCAGGTCACTCGCATGCCCTGCTCTCATATGTTCCATGGGGAATGCATTCTCAGGTGGTTGAAGGAGAGTCACGATTGTCCCTTGTGTCGCCATAAGTTACCAACAGCAGAGTAGATCGATGTTCATCAAATCAAAAAATATATATATTTCTTTTTTGGATCTTCTCTAGTTTGATCTGATTTTGTACTGTGACTAAAGGTAGAATATAATCTTTGGTTTTCCTTGGTCTTGATTGCAATTCTTGTTACTAATTGTTCAGATAGAACGTTTCTGTATCTTATTTTCTAGGGTGATATTTGTGTGGTAGTTATGTTAAAGGCCCTATTCTGCTGCCTTCATAAGGAAATAACAAAGAGGACCACAAACTCATTAGAAAACCAACCGCATTACAAACAAAAACATTGATTATCTACTTAATTGTCTCACAAAATCTTGCAATACAAAAAACATCCAGAACTTGCCTTGAAATAAAATAGAACAAATTTTTAATAATACATTTGAAGAGCCTATTTTTGCAAGCACCGTCGTCCCTTGAATGCCAATAAAGCTAGCCTTACACGGTACTCTTGTTCAGGGTGTGCCTTGGTTTGCCCAACTAAAGCCTTCTACGTCAGTCTTATTCGCTTACACACCAAGAACAATCATCGATTTACTCCAAGATGGGTGCACAATTTTATATGCTTTCCGTAAAAGAAAGCCTATATAATTGATCTATACCAAGAACAATCGTTGATCTTCACCATAATTGCATATAGACAACTTAAGGTTATTTTAAACCCCTGTAGTTTTTGATTTTCAGTCCAAAGAAACGAAAGGGTACACAAGATAGATGTTGTTTGGTTAGTCAGTTTTAATTTTTGAATTCTCTTCTTTACTATTTTTTTCTTAATTTTTCCTTCAAGAGTTTGACTTTTCTTCTCCAACAGAAGCCCTCCCAGCCACCTCCAAAGCAATACCCACACCGTCAAACTCAAACCACCACCACCACCACGTTGAACTTCAAACAGATTGCTGCTCTTCTTAGCATCACTGTTTTGCCAGTAAGCCACTTCCTCCCCCGCAGAATCATAGACGTAGGCTCTTACAAAGTAGCAGTAGGAACTTCTTTCTCTATGCGCAATTTGAAGCTCTGGTCAAGCTTTTGGTAGGGTTTGTTGACCATGATGAATTGACAGGTCTTGTCCTTGCTGAAGTCATTCATTGTCTTCCTCCATTTACGGTGTACTTGGTTGATGGGCGCATAGCAGAGCTTCACTTTTACCTCCTTGTATGACTCATCTGTCCTTCCAATGAAACTCTGGTTCAGTCCCCAGGTTAGTGTTATGATGTCTTCTCCAGCAATCAGGACTGCAAAATGAGACATAGAACATGCACCTTTCATTGGTAGATTTAAGCATGGAGGCACTGGTAAACGGATAAGCTAAAATCAAGTCTGAACAGAAAGGGTACCCAAACAAGGTTTATTACCTTGGCCTTGCTTAATGGAAGGAGTAACAACAAGAGTGAGTTTGTGGAAGGGAAGAGAAGAGCACACCTCCATTGCCAGTATGTGCTAAGCAGCAGAGAAGAAAGAAAGCTATGAGTAGATGAGATTTCATTGGTATCGATCTTCTCATGCAACACAAGTTGAGAAAGCAAATAAATGTCAAAGCTTTAGATACTTTAGATAATTGGGAGAGTTGATGCTGTGGACATGGTCGACCACAGGTATAACCCATGATTCTTCTACATCATATGCGTAACCCATGATTCAAGTTCACCAATTGCTTCTTCTACATCAAAATTGCACCAAAATAAGAGGGATAAGAAATAAAACAAGCTTCCCCAGTTTTAGAACCTCCAGCAAGATTTTTGTATCAACTAACAAAAAAGTAGCTCCCAAAGATGCAGGTGCCGCCACAAATTGCATAGAATCTAGACAATGAATTAACATGTAATTTGTCTTGTTGTCACTTAAAGCAATCTGCATCAAAGATTTCACTATGGAAGATTACAAAAAAATAAAATTTATTACACTACTGGAAAGCATACTGTTATGTGAGAATCTTCTATAGTAATTTAAGGAAAAGGGTACATCTCAGAAGGATTCAACATCGGTACCAAAGCATAAATGGCTATCAACTCTCCAACTAAAGATTCAAAAGTAGATCTTAGGGGAAGAAGGAAAAAAGAACAAGGAATCAGCATCATTAGATAATCTATATATCTATATAATATATAATAAGCGAAACAAGAAAGACATTGATGACTTCTTTGCGCGACACATCATCACTTTTTTTATATGACACGTCATCAAATCCTTATTTTAAAATTAATTAACTTCTATATTAGTAAGTCTTATTTAATTTGAAAACTAATTCTATTCTAATCATTCTAAAATTCTACCTAATCAATATACTAATCTATTAAGACTTTTTTTTAACAATTATGTCCTTAAAATTTAAAAACTAATTCTAATCATTTTAAAACTCTATCTTATCATCATACTAACTCATTAGGACTTAATATTGACTATAGTATCTTCAAAACTATTATCTAATGTGAATATAAATTCTCATATATATAAAAAACGAAAATAATACTTTTGATCTAGAAGAAAAAAAATTAATTTAAAAACTAATTATAATCATTCTAAAACTCTACCTAAACAATATACTAATCTATTAAGAGTTTATTTTGACATTTATGTCCTTAAAAGTATTATATCTTCAAAACTACTCTATAATATGAATATAAAAGCTCACACACACACAATGAAAATAGTACTTTTGATTTAGAAAAAAAAAATTGATGTTACAATTAAGATTAAACAACTTACGAGACTTAGAAAAAATAATAATTTAACAATTGATTTGAATTTTGATATGTAACTTATTTTTAAATTTGATTAATTTCGCAAGAATAATGAGGGTTGTATGATTTAAAAATTAATTCTAAATATTTTAGAACTCAACCTAATCAATAGACTTACTCATTATGACTTAAACTTGACTATTGCATTCCTAAAATCACTCCTTAATGTGAATATAAAAATTCATATATCAAAAAACGAAACAACATATTAGATTTAGAACGAAAAAAATAACATTCTAATTGAGTTAAATGTACTGTCATTATTCATATATATTGACATATACATAATACACATAAGATAGTCATCGTTAAAAATGAATGAATATATATATATATATATATATATATATATATATATATATATATATATATGAGAGCTGATCCGTTGTCAGCGCTAGCAACGTTCGCTACATAATGTAGCGGACGGCAAAACAGCGCTAGCAACATTGGAACGCTAGCAATGGATTAGCTCCCATATATATATATATATATATATATATATATATATATATATATATATATAAACGAACTATAAGTCAGCATTTTTAAATAAGACCTCACAACCATCAAACTGGTTATATTCCATATATCAGGATTTGAAAAATAAATCAAACTCTTTACTACAATTTACTGTTAAAAAATTTGTGGTATAATTATCGTGATATTTATAAATCTTATAAATTTAGAAAAATTATTGTACAACATTTAAACTATATGCCATAGATATATATTTACGTATTATGCTTTGATTTTGACTATTAAAACCTTGATTGTCATGCAATTCTTGTGTAATATTTGCCTACGCATATATGTTTGCTTTAGTTCCTTTGAACTGTAAGAATAATGAGTATATTATGTCACGGTACCGCTTGACGATGTAAAAGAAAAGTCTAAAGAACGTAAAAATCTAGCGACATAAAAGAAAAGCTTAAAGAACGTAAAAATCTAGCGACGGCACTGTAACACAATGTACTCATTGTTATTATGCTTTGATTTTGACTATTAAAACCTTGATTGTCATGCAATTCTTGCGTAATATTTGCCTACGCATATATGTTTGCTTTAGTTCCTTTGAACTGTAGAAATAATGAGTATATTATGTTACGGTACCGCTTGACGATGTAAAAAAAAAGTCTAAAGAACGTAAAAATCTAGCGACATAAAAGAAAAGCTTAAAAAACGTAAAAATCTAGCGACGGCACTGTAACACAATGTACTCATTCTTATTTAAACTTACAGTTGAGAGGAACTAAAGCAAACATATATACATATATAAATATTCTGCAATAATTGTATGATCATCTAATCAAGACTGCAATTTTAAATATGTATAAGAGGCGAAAAAAATATTCTACTGGATATCATGTTCGTATCTTAATGTTGGTGATTTCTTGAAACATTGACTCATGAAAAAGATAAGAATGGACTATGACATTTATGATTTCTAAGATAAAGAAATCTTAACCTAACTTTTCAAGCTAAGGGACTTGGTTTTGAAAGGTTACAGGTTGAACCACTAAAAAAACATAATAATAATATAGTCTTGACAAATTACTTGAAACCGTTACAAATAAAGTATTAAAATATTCTTACCAACAATTATAGTTTTAGTAAATGCATATTTATTTTTTTCATAAGATGTTAATCTCTTTTTGTTTCTTAAAATGTGGTATGCATTGATATATTTTTTGTAACTTTTTATAATATTTATTAGTTTACTCGAACTTGACTCGGGATCCTGAGTTATAATATCTAATAACTGAGGCGAGAAATGCAATGATAGCTCATGACACCTCATTGCATTGTGTTTCCAATATAAAAAGAGTAATAAAACCAATGTTAAACATATTAATACTGCTAAAGTCTTCAAACATTATTTTGAACGGGATCCTTAATTTTGTGATTAATTAAATCTGCAAATATAGTAAACATTTCAATAATAGTTCTTATGCAATGTACTAACCTATTATGACTTTATTTGAATATTATATAGCGAATTCATATTCAAGAAAAAATAGGTGCTATTTCAAATTCTGAAATTGAAAAATGAATCTAATTTGATAAATATGTTGGTTAAAAATTTTGGTCAGTAATTTCCTTGCTCTAAGGTTTTGCGTGATCCTATTTACCCGCAATGGTTAAATGTAGAAATACCATAATATGCATATTATATATGAGATATATTAAAAAAATAGTATAAATTTAAAACCTTAATTATGTGAGAATTTATTAAATCCAACTAATTTTATGTTGAAAAGTTTTGAACGAATTATTTTTTATGGTATTTTTATTGTGAGTAATTAAACTCTTAAGCATTCTAAATTTTGCATTAGCATGATACCATTTATGATTTTATGTTAAATTTTATAATGCTGAATATTGCATATAAAATCTAAAAAGATATTAATTATGTTGTGATGAATGTAGACTTATAAAACTTAGATTGAAAACTTTATTATATCTGAGATAAATCTTACTTAGTAAGTATGCTTATTGTATACTTTATGAAATCTTGGTTAAATTTTCTTCAACAATTTCCTTATTACAATGTTTTGAATTATCCTATATAGTCATGTTGTTTAAACTTTTTAAACTTTGTGTAATTACCTCACACACTGATTACTATTTTGTTTGTATACTTTGTAGTTGGATTACATTTACTTTTAAAAATGGCACATCATCCTTACTTAATTAGTCGTGTTGATTGACTTTTGTAAATCACATGCTATAAACAAATATATTGACCGAAATTTTCTCAATCAAAATTAAATTAATATGTTATTAACGTTATGAGCAACCCATTCAAAGGTACAAATTCTTTTTAAAAGATACTTAGAGAATAATAAAACTGTCTTGTGCAATAGGAAATTAATCTCAATATGTTCTATGTTATTAGTTTACTTTTTTTATTTGTGTATTAAATAAGTTTTTAATTTTTGTTCATCTATGTAGTTTCTAATAAGGCTCTGTTTGGTAACCATTACTTTTCCAGTTTTGTAAACTGGAGAAAATAAACGCGTTTGGCACAAATTTTTCGTTTTTTTTCTTCAGTTTTTAAAACAGGGTTATTTTTTAAAACCCTATGACATTTATGATTCCTAAGATAAAGAAATCTTAACCTAACTTTTCAAACTAAGGGACTTGGTTTTGAAATGTTACAGGTTGGACCACTAAAAAAACTTAATAATAATATAGTCTTGACAAATTACTTAAAACTATTACAAATAAAGTATTAAAAATTTCTTACCAACAATTATAGTTTTAGTAAAAGCAGATTTCTTTTTTTCATAAGATGTTGATCTCTTTTTGTTTCTTAAAATGTGGTATGCACTGATACACTTTTTGTAACTTTTTAAATATTTTATTAATTTACTCGAGCTTGACTCGAGATCCTGAGTTATAATATCTAATAACTGAGTCGCGAAATGCAATGATAGCTCATGACACCTCATTGTATTGTGTTTCTAATATAAAAAGAGTAATAAAACCAATGTTAAACATATTAATATTGCTAAAGATCTTCAAACATTATTTTGAACGAGATCCTTAATTTTGTGATTAATTAAATCTGCAAATAAGTAAACATTTAAATAATAGTCCTTATGCAATGTACTGACCTATTATGATTTTATTTGAATATTATATAGCGAATTCATATTTCAGAAAAATTAGGTACTATTTCAAATTCTGAAATTGAAATATGAATCTAATTTGATAAATATGTTGGTTAAAAATTTTCATCAGTAATTTCCTTACTCTAAGGTTTTGCGCGATCTTATTTACCCGCAATGGTTAAATGTAGAAATATCATAATATGCAGATTATATATGAGATATATTTAAAAAGTAGTGTAAATTTAAAACCTTAATTATGTGAGCATTTATTAAATCCAACTAATTTTATGTTGAAAAGTTTTGAACGAATTATTTTTATGGTGTTTTTGTTGTGAGTAATTAAACTCTTAAGCATTCTCAATTTTGCATTAGCAATATACTATTTATGATTTTATGTTAATTTTTATAATTCTAAATATTATATATAAAATCTAAAAAGATATTAATTATGTTGTGATGAATGTAGACTAAAACTTAGATTGAAAACTTTATTATATCTGAAGACAAATCTTACTTAGTAAGCATGGTTATTGTATACTTTATGAAATCTTGGTTAAATGTTCTTCAACAATTTCCTTATTACAATGTTTTGAATTATCCTATATAGTCATGTTGGTTAAACTTTTTAAACTTTATGTAATTACCTCATACACTGATTACTATTTTCTTTGTACACTTTTTTTGTTGGATTACATTTACTTTTAAAAACGGCACATCATCCTTACTTAATTAGTCGTGTTGATTGACTTTTGTAAATAACATGCTATAAACAAATATATTGACCAAAATTTTCTATATCAAAATTAAATTAATATGTAATTAACGTTATGAACAACCCATTCAAATGTACAAATTATTTTTAAAAGATACTCAGAGAATAATAAATATGTCTTGTGCAATAGGAAATTAATCTCAATATGTTCTATGTTATCATTTTACTTTTTTTTTTTTTTTTATTAAATAAATTTTTAATTTTTGTTCATCTATGTAGTTACTAATAAGGCTCTGTTGGGTAACCATTATTTTTTTAGTTTTGTAAACTGGAGAAAATAAACGCGTTTGGCACAATTTTTTCGTTTTTTTTTCTTCAGTTTTAAAAACCAGTTTTTAAAATAGGGTTATTTTTTAAAACTTCAAAAAGGAGTTTTCAGTTTTAGTTTTTATTTTGAGACTACTACCAACACCATCCTCTCACCGCCGGCGACCGGCAGCCACCGCCACTGCAAACGACCACCAAAGAAAAAACTAAAAAAAAAAAATCTGGGTTATCAAACACCCAAAAGAAAAAACTCAAAATAAAAATTAGATAATCAAACACCCATTTGTTTTTGTAAAAAAATTAATTAATTAAACTGGTTTTGGTTTTGAATTTTTTTTTAAAACATAAAATCAAAACTGGAAGTGTTCCAAACGCTACCTAAATCAGAATTAGCAAGTATGCACACGAACATTACTTATTGATATTTCACTAGAAGGGTTAATTTATTTTATCACAAGAAAGTTCAAGCCAAAATTAAAGTAACCAACTTTGATGAAATAATCATAAAATTATACAATATATTTTATTATGCATTTCAAAATAATTAAAATAAATTACTGTTAATAAACCGTCCCGTGCTTGGCACGGGATTCTGGGCTAGTTTTCATAAAATTCGAAGGGAAAAGAATAAGAAAGCGAGACAAACCATCGGAGGGAATCTAAAAGAAATAACATAGACACACATCTACCTAGACATATTAGCTATAATAATCTGTCTAATATTCCAAAATCCCAGTTCTTTCCACTACAAAGAGATCATCACATGTACATCATTAGAGAAGTACAGAAAGGGGGGAAAGAATTGGCAGAAATCAACCCACTTAAAACAATTAAGGGAAAATTGGGAAAAGATGGGTTTTTGGATTAAATATTTGGGGTTAGTGGGTTTTTTTGTGAAAGTTGTGAAAAGAGGGTGTGAAGTTCTTAAATTTCTGAAAGGTGGGTTCAATTGTGAAAAAATGGGTTTTTAAAAATATCAACTTTGCCCCTTCCCCAAAATGCCCCTCCCCACAGTAATATAACTTCTTCGTTCCCTCCGCCCACCATTTCTCCATCTCCAATCAGAAGACTTTCCCCCCAAACAGAGACCACTTCATCCCCTTCCCTCCAATTCTCCCTACCCCACTCCATCCCCCTCCCCCCCCGCCAACCACGCAGGTTACCCCACCCCCTTCACCCCCTTCTGCGGTCACCCCCACCCCACCCCGACCCCCATATTTCCCCCCCAAACAGGACTGTCCCCCAATCCGAGACCCCCTTGTCTCCCCGCACCCAGCACCGCCCCCACAGCCCCGTCCTCCATCCCCTTCGCCCAACCCCTCAGCCCCCAACCACCACGTAGCGGTGGTCCTTCCTCCGTCCCCGCTGCTGTAGCGGACGCCGTGTCGACAAAGGATCGTTTCGTGCATGTCAGCTGTAGAGGCACTGTAGAGGCATCCCGAAGCTCGACCTTGGTGCGCGCCACTGTAAAGGTACCCCTTCTTACATTTTTTGAGTGATCAGCATGTTTCTTCTACGTTTGTTCCTTCGCGCGCCGCTGTATAGCCCCACTGTTTTACTGTTGTTTCTGTTCCTGTGTTCCTGTGTTCTTTGGCAAATTCCCATGCTTCCGTACTTTGGCATGCATATTGCTTCAGTCGTAACAACTGAAATATAGGATGTACGCTGTTTTTATTAAGATTGGCTCTCTGTCAATCTTCGAAGTTAATAGGATCGCATGGGTTTTTTGAAATCAATTAATTTGGTCTTCCTAGATTACCCTTCCCGCCAAAATTGTTGACCCTTGTTCTGGTACAAGTCGTTTTCTGCAAGAATACAAGTACGGTTATGCAAAAACACTAGTCAGTTTGTGCAGATATTTAAGTCTTATATCGAGCGACGTGACTTTAAAACTCTATGCTCGAGACTAAAAGGTTGAAAAGCCATTCACGATCTACGTTACGAAAATTTTAACTTTAAGTACTTCATTTAAGATGTAAACCTCTACGGGCATCTAGTATAAATTAAACAGAGGAGCTGACACAAAATAAAAGCAAAAAAATAGCCTACAAATATATTACCCCATCACCCAACAATCTCAACCTAAATAAGTTAGAGAAAGAGCATGCATCAAGTCGATCACGAGTCAAAGTTAATAGGGTACTTATCAGAGAATTTAGCACTTTTACATAACTGTACTTGTATTCTCGCGTAACCGTACTTGTATTCTTGCATAACACGACTTGTGTCAAGCCTTCAGCATTCGCATCCAGGTTTCTTTCATCATCAGTAAACAGAGTTTTGTCAATTATTTTTGCATTGGATCAAGCGATTAAAAAATAATGAATGTACTCCATTTATTTTGTAAAAAAGAAAACTCTCCTTATAGAGGGAACAAATTTGCCTCCATGAGTCCCCCAGCACCTCTTACATAAAAAAGAGGGAACAAATTTAGTTGCCAAAATGGATACAACAACAATTTATCAAGGAAAGGAAAAGTTAAAGTTAAGATAATTTTGCATAGAAAATTATAACGGGTGGGTGGGTGGGTGGGTAGGGGCGGGGTGGAGGATGGGAAGGGGAGAGAGGGGAGAAGGAAATCTGATTAGGAGGGAAAGATAGGGAAAGGGTAGTTTGGGTAGTTAAAAACTAAAGTCATGAAAAAACACATTTTTTTTAAGCCCTCCCATTGTTCAGAAATTTTCAAAACAAAATTCACTTTTTCTTAAGTTTACAAAAAAAAACCCCCTTCCACTAATTTCTAACCTCAAAACTCACTTTTTCCAAATTTTCTCTAAACATAAATCTGAAATGTTGCTTGAAATGTAACAAAATTAGGTTCATCATGGAATTGTCATATAACTTTAAAGTTAGTCATTCACGTTCTACCTCTGCTGCAAGTGAAGGTTGTAATGGACACAAACAAGGTCATTAAACCTCCGATGTTCCAATCTGTTTCTTTCTTCGAGTGGATATGCTCAAATATGCTAGAGTTCCTTTCACAGCCCGAAGAACTACACTTAAACTAAATTCTCGAATGCCTAACTTTTGAAGATTTGGAGCACTACTTCAATGACATGCCACCATTCATCTTAAAATAGGCAACAAAGCATATAAACTCTAATGTACTGAAATTAGCGTAGCTCTTAAGAAGGCATGACACTTACTTGGAGGCATTAACGACCCATCAGCTTAGCAGACACTCCTCCAATACCCCCCTTCGCATTTCTGAACTTCTTCATCTCACTTGTCTGCTCTATGCAATATAGGGTTGCCGTGCACATACTTTTAACACCAAGGAGCCCAGAAGTAGCTTTTCCATTCTTTGCTATCGCATATATGTTGTATTGGTTGGTAGGTAGCCTGCTGCATATAGATTCTTCCTCAATTGATCGTCCCAGTGAGTGGCAAGGATTTACAAATAAGGATCCTTCCTTTTTCTATGGAACATCTTCAACATCTCATTCCTAGCAACTTGGATAGCATCGTACAAACATCACTGTCAACCAATCTTAGAACACGAATTAAAGGTTCCGTCAACTGGACTACAGCTGCACATTCTGCCAAATCATCAAGTCTAGCACATTATTAATATATATCTTCCCTTTACCTTTTTGGCATATGCTGAGATTGTCAATTCCTTTATACGTTACCGTAGCTCGTAAAGCATTTTTTGGTGCAAGAATACTCCGACGCATTAAAGTTGGTTCCAAAATCGAGTTGGATCTGGGCTAAGTATTCCCCTTCCAACGGTATGCTTTCTCATCAAATGTGATGCGTGTTCGTGTGTGGGTGCGTGACATGAATCTTGAGGAGGTTCGGCGTCAACTTAGGGAAAAACCTGTACCATTAGTTACTGACTTGCTGTTGGTATATTGATTCCTTTGCTGGGAATTTTCTGGTAAATAAACAGATGTAGCAGTCTTGCGATTTGAAAACTGAAGTTTTGTTTAATTTGATGTTTTGAGATGGATATAGGAATTGTTTTCATTTTTCATAGCTGGTATGCTTCAGGCAGCATAGTGCTTGTGAAGAGGTGAAGTCATGATGGCTCTGTTTAGGTGTCACTGTGGCATAAGAAGCTTGCTGTGAAGAGCAGTATTAGCTGCTCAAATCAATTCTTTTGCTGTTTCTTGGTTATGGCATGCCCAAGAAAAAACAAACCTGAATTACTGATGCCTAGAAGTGCACATAGTTTGCTTGCAGCAAGATGTGTCCCTTATGCAGGCACACATTGATTTAGAGGTCAACCAAGTTGGGTTTGGCGTCATTATGCATATCTCACTTGGAATACTATAAGGGCCCCAGAGGAAGAGTTAACGTTTCGACCTGATCTCAGCCAGTGGTAGACACCTCATTCCGGAAAGATTCATGCAACAAACTAAACCTTGTTGCATGAATCTTTCCAGTAATTCCTTCTGCTTCCCAATATGTTTAAGCTAGCATCAATTAAGGAGCATTTTACGGGACATTAGGATTGAATGCTAATTTGGAAAACTTGGTTTTAGTGATACATCCCGCAGAAGATAAAAGTGGTATTAGAATATTCTACACACTGATGTGTGACTACACATGACAAGCATGCATTCTAATCTACTTTGCGTATTATTTACACAGTTTGCAATCTAATTATGTGATTTTTTGTTTAATTACTCCTATTTATACTATCACAAAACGAATGTTCGTTAGTTAGTTATATGAAATCTTTAGCATCAAGCATATGTGAGAGAAGGCCAACATCAGTGGCATTTATCCGAACGGTTTCGGTCTTGCCTACGCGCATCTTGCGCGTGTACGGGTCGAATCTGTCAACAAGGCCAAGTAAGAAACTCCTTGGCAATGTTGAACAGTGCATATTGAAGAACGACTGAAATCCCATTGCCTCAATTGCGGAGGATTTGGCGGCATTTTCTTTTAGCCCCTCCATCAAAACAGCAAGCATCCTAGGGCTACACCGGCTCTCAAAGCTTGCCTGCAATAAGTTAAAAATGCTATCAGTAAGGGCATGTGCAGTACATTTCCATATAAAAGCTTGTAAAACAACACCGAACATTGTACAACGGACGATAATGCAGGTTCCAAAGTGTGATTGCTGAATGTATAGAGAAATCATTGTGCGTATGCAGCTCTCTACTTGACCGTCTGTGGAGAGCTTGTACAGCTTAGCAGCTTTGTGAATGCGCACATAGTTCATGAGGTACCCAGGACATTAACCCCCCGCGTTTTCCATGTAGTTTAATTCAAGACTACGTGCTAAGTTCAAGCTTATGTGCTAATTTAAGCGTACTGATGATCTGGAGTTCATGAAATACATAGGAGACTAATCATGCATCAAGGTAAAATACAATCAGGCAGATTGCGATGTCACTCACCGTCGCGACCGAGGACATCGCCGGCAAAGGGGCCGGCGATGACGCGAGCCCTAGCTCATTCTACCTCTATACTCATAGAAAGACTACAACACCTAACCCCCTTTTTACCCATGAAATTGAGTTAATACATTCATTACGCTGCCCCGTAACACCACCATACATCCACCCACTGACACACCATCAAGCACATGCACACACCGGTATCGGGTAAACACGGCAGCCATGGATGCCTGACCGCAACCATAGCCCTCTCCTTTTTGTATCAGGCCTACATACAAACGCACACTAGGGCAGCCACAGTGGCAGCCCTCAGTTCACGCACAACTCAAACACCATTCCACAAACAACATACACCATACCCACAGGCTGCACCAAGACTGAAGCAGCCCCTCCTTCGCAACATGGCTGCACCGCAGCCCACATTGTCACCAGTCGAACTATACACGTAGAAAATATCACAAACACACATTCCTCGTGCATTCATTGTACTGCTCTATTTATGTCCGTGTACTTACAAATGGAGAATTGTCTGAAAATGATATATTAAAAGCCATTGAGCAGTCTGGCCCCATTTTGATTGAATGCCATCGTGCTCTATGTCAACACCAATCTCGTGTTTTCTGAATTTCCACTATAGGCATAACCCCGTCACATTGCTATGAGTCAAAGCAATGTGATGGTGAGGGGCCTGACTGGTGAATTCTATGGGGCTAGCAATTCCAAAAAAATACCTCAGTTAATGTAAAGTTTCAATTTCTGGCTTCTTTTCTAATTATAACAACAACAGTGGAGACTTTTGTGTTTGTAAAGCATTGACGGGTCCATGTAGGCGTAGATCATGGAGGCCAACCGAGACAATTGGTTCTAAAAAGAGAAAAGCTTACTTGCCTGTGAGTGTTACATAATCTGTTGTCAATCCAGCCAATAAAAATCCATTTTTTGTTTTTAATTTTTTTTTCTACTGCTTGGAATGAATTAAGACAGTATACAGGAATTGTATCATGGTGGAAAGTAATATGGTTCCCTGGGAACATTCCCAGGTGTGCCATGATCTTGTGGATGATTTGTAAAAAAGGGCTGAGAACCAAGGATAGGCTGAGGGCCTGGAAGGTCATAAATGATGACAAATGCAATTTCTGTGCTCAACAAAAGGAAACAATAGAGCACCTACTCTTGGAATGCCCTCTTACTCACTCAATTTGGGAAAATACACTAAGGAAGCTACAAGTTACACAACATTTCCAAACCTGGAATTCACTCATACATTAGTGCTGTTAAGGTTTTAGAGGGAAAAGCTTTCGAGCAAGACTAAGTAAATTAGTCTTTGCAGTCACATGCTACACTATCTGGGAGGAAAGGAAGTCAAGAATTTTCGGGGGACAGTGTAATGAGATGAATGAAATCATAGCCAAGATAGAAAGGTGGATAAGCTACAGAGTATTTAGCTGGAAGAAGGCACTATACACAAAGCTTAATAAGCAACCGTGCAGGGACTGGAAAATACATGTGTGTCACAATTTGCAAAGCATATGGAAACAGCACATAGCAATTGTAAATAGTATACCAGAGCACAGTCATAGATTGTATAGAGTAATCATGTAGTGAGACATTGTAAAGTTGATTTGAGCTTAAATGGAATAAAGGACATTTCACAAAAAAAATATAAAATCTTTTGTGAAGCGGGGGGGTACTCTATTGGTCAGATTGGATTCTTTGCTTGGTTGGTATCAGGGAGATATCTAGTACCCTATGGGAGTTTACAGAGTATTACGATGCGTGAAAAATAACACTTTTTGCCGGTTTCCATAATTTTTAGTGTTTTCCAAACCCCTTCGAGGTTGGGATTTTCTTTTCTCAAGGGTACGGTCTAAATGTCCAACACCCCCCCACACCCCCCACACACGTTATGAGTTTGTTTATTGTAAATATCACAGGCTACGACTATTTAAGAATAAAAAAAGAAAGCCCTACATATTATGAGCCAACATTGGGATTACTGGTCTTAAGTTGCTTTACCATCGGACCATTCATGCATAACAGTAAATTGGCATGAAACGAACACTTGCCTTATTGGTCTTGCGTTTCTCTTTGCCTTTCTTCGGAGCGGCGTTGTACTCCTCCATGCATTTTTTGGCTTGGAGGACGTACGGTAATTTCTCATCCTCGCTGAGGTCTTTCCACATTTGCGAGGCAAGCTGTGAAACCTAAAATGAAAACATATTTTAGATTGTCAATAGAGCGGTTACCAAATAATGGAGCTGGGAAATGCTAAAATAGTTTCAATTACCTCTCTCATCGTCATGCAATGGGTAGTCTCGGACTGCTGCAGTCCTTGCTTTATTTCGGCGCTGAAGAGAATAATGCAAACCAAGGTCAAACACTCATCATAATTAAATGTCTTGCATATACACTACATTATAAGCTTTATCAAGAACTTACACAAATCGCATGAACGCGTTGACAGGCCTCTTCCCTGTACTAGATGCCTCGCCTCGCTCCATGTTTGAGCTCATTGCTGAAACAAAAGGCAATTGTAAATACACGTATTTACTTTTGACTCTAATATCGTACCTAGATGCAGTGGCAGAACAATTAACCTTACACAATGTGGACACCAACAAGGGTAAAAATTACACTTGCAACAGCTAAACTATAGACAATATGTAATTACTTCTTAGATCAACCATGTGGCCATGCGTCAAATTAGCAATAGAGGAATTACTCTGCCATTTTACACATAATGTCTCAACTTGGCAAATTAAGTTGCCAACAACCCACCATTTATGTGTAGTTGATACCTATGTTACATGGACCCTTCAATTTGGGGTGAAGAACGGTGTCCAGACGACACGACCCTGGCACGGGTACGGGTGCCGTACCAGACCCTTTGGATTGAGAACGGACACGGTTGATGTCTCTGGCGCTACTTAGAGGATGAAGAAGATTCTTGGGCAACATTTAATCCGAATGAAATGATGACCCATTATATGTACCAATTGTTTTTTCTTCGTTTTTCGTTAAATTAATGAATGAAATCCCTAAATTGATTGATCTTTGTTATTGTGTACTCGTTTCATTTGTGTGCTAACTACGTTGCAGAAGAAAGAAGAAGAAAAGTGGCAGGAGACGGAGGAGAAGGAGAAGCAAAAGATGGAGGAGAAGGAGCAGCGGCAGTAGAAGGGGGAGAGGATTTCTCTGAAACTTAACTCGAGAGACGCTTGGGGATTGAACCTTTATTTTCTTCTTTTGTCGTCTCATCTGCCAGAGGCCTCGAACCACATGTCCTTGTGACAAGTTTTCTTTCAGCCTTGAGGCCTCGAACCACACATCCATGTGATGGCAGAAAACTTGTCTTGCACTCTTTTGCTGTGAAATGAGGCATCAAACCACACGTCCTTGTGATGGGATGCAAGCATGGCCTCTTAATTGTTTCAGGCTTTTAATTATTGGGGCGGGGGAGCGGCGGTTTGGATCCAGGGCTTGTAACTCATGCTTAAAAAATCACTGAATATATACAATAAATGCTACGCATCACATTTGATGAGAAAGCATACCGTTGGAAGGGGAATACTTAGCCCAGATCCAACTCGATTTTGGAACCAACTTTAATGCGTCGGAGTATTCTTGCACCAAAAAATGCTTTACGAGCTACGGTAACGTATAAAGGAATTGACAATCTCAGCATATGCCAAAAAGGTAAAGGGAAGATATATATTAATAATGTGCTAGACTTGATGATTTGACAGAATGTGCAGCTGTAGTCCAGTTGACGGAACCTTTAATTTGTGATCTAAGATTGGTTGACAGTGATGTTTGTACGATGCTATCCAAGTTGCTAGGAATGAGATGTTGAAGATGTTCCATAGAAAAAGGAAGGATCCTTATTTGTAAATACTTGACACTCACTGGGACGATCAATTGAGGAAGAATCTATATGCAGCAGGCTACCTACCAACCAATACAACATATATGCGATAGCAAAGAATAGAAAAGCTACTTCTGGGCGACTTGATGTCAAAAGTATGTGCACGGCAACCCTATATTGCATAGAGCAGACAAGTGAGATGAAGAAGTTCAGAAATGCGAAGGGGGGTATTGGAGGAGTGTCTTGGCTCGTTAATGCCTCCAAGTAAGTGTCATGCCTTGTTAAGAGCTACGCTAATTTCAGTACTTTAGAGTTTATATGCTTTGTTGCCTATTTTAAGATGAATAGTGGCATGTCATTGAAGTAGTGCTCCAAATCTTCAAAAGTTAGGCATTCGAGAATTTAGTTTAAGTGTAGTTCTTCGGGCTGTGAAAGGAACTGAAGCATATTTGAGCATATCCACTCGAAGAAAGAAACAGATTGGAACATCGGAGGTTTAATGACCTTGCTTGTGTCCATTACAACCTTCACTTGCAGCAGAGGTAAAAAGTGAATTACTAACTTTAAAGTTATATGACAATTCCATGATGAACCTAATTTTGTTACATTTCAAGCAACATTTAAGATTTATGTTTAAGGGCCGAAACTGCGATCCTATTAACTTCGAAGATTGACAGAGAGCCAATCTTAATAAAAACAGCGTACATCCTATATTTCAGTTGTTACAACTGAAGCAATATGCATGCCAAACTACGGAAGCATGGGAATTTGCCAAAGAACACAGGAACACAGGAACAGAAACAACAGATAACAGTGGGGCTATACAGCGGCGCGAACGAAAAAACGTAAAAGAAACATGCTGATCACTCAAAAAATGTAAGAAGGGGTACCTTTACAGTGGCGCGCACCAAGGTCGAGCTTCGGAATGCCTCTACAGTGCCTCTACAGCTGACATGCACGAAACGATCCTTTGTCGACACGGCGTCCGCTACAGCAGCGGGGACGGAGGAAGGACCACCACTACGTGGTGGTTCGGGGCTGAGGGGTTGGGCGAAGGGGATGGAGGACGGGGCTGTGGGGGCGGTGCTGGGTGCGGGGAGACAAGGGAGTCTCGGATTGGGGGACAGTGGTTGGGGGCTGAGGGGTTGGGCGAAGGGGATGGAGGACGGGGCTGTGGGGGCGGTGCTGGGTGCGGGGAGACGAGGGAGTCTCGAATTGGGGGACATACCTGTTTGGGGGAGACAAGGGGAAATATGGGGGTCGGGGTGGGGTGGGGGTGACCGCAGAAGGGGTGGGGTAACCTGCGTGGTTGGCGAGGGGGGGAGATGGAGTGGGGTAGGGAGAATTGGAGGGAAGGGGATGAAGTTCTCTTCTGATTGGGGGGAAGTTTCTGACTGGAGATCAAGGAGAAAGAGTGGGCGGAGGGAACGAAGTAGTGGTTTAGTGTGGGGAGGGGCATTTTGGGGAAGGGGCAAAGTTGATCTTTCTAAAAACCCATTTTTTCACAACTGAACCCACCTTTCAGAAATTTCACAACTTGGAACCCTCTTTTCACAACTTTCACAAAAAAACCCACTAACCCCAAATATTTAATCCAAAAACCCATCTTTTCCCAATTTTCCCAACAATTAAAAGTGAGGACCTAATCAGCTAAAGAAGAAAGATTGGTTTCAAATGGGTTTGCATCTTTCGTATCACTGAGATCTTTAACCAAATTAACGCTAAAATCCATAAAGCTTGATTTCTTACCATCATCATCGCAGTAATTGCATTGGGCAGCCGGGAGTAGTTGCGTGGGCAGCCGTAAACCAACCAGATTTTGGCGCCACAATCGAGATGATGGCGAGGGGTTTGATTCAGGTGCTCCCGCCGTCCAAAAACAAGCCACCTTCAGTACCATTTTCTCAAGGTTGCAAAACAGCTACCCGCTCATTATTTAACCACACTCCGCAGTCGGCATCATAATGGAATCTGGACTAAAGCTTTTCTGCTTACTTTCGATACAAATTAAAATTTGTATGAAAAATCACAATCTAACACTAAAATCTACTAGCGGTTCCCTAACGCTGACTATGGTGGCGGTTGTGACGATGCCAGCTAAAGGTGAGGTCTAACGGTCGCGGTGAAGTTGGGTTCTGGACCTCTGGTAATGTTAGAGTTGTCATTAGGGCCGGGCGGCCCGCGGGCCGGCCCGTTTTGGCCCGGGCTGGCCCGGCCCCTTGCATGAACAGTAACGGCCCGCTGAAAGAGGGCCTGGGGCCTGGGCCTGGACCAGGCCGAGAAATCTGGGGAAAATGGCCCGGCCCGGGTGTGGCCCGATTTTGGCCCGAATTTTCTGGCCTGTTTGTTTAAATGTGAGTCTTTTTTATTTTCGTAAACGGGTTCGTGTTGAATCGTGTTCCTAACTTATGGCCGGCCTGATGAGTAGAGTGAAAATTAGTTTACAGATGATCACATTGGTTTTACACTCCGGAGACAAATCCATCTGCCGGTTCTCTTCTTCTTCTTCTTCCCTGATTGTGAAAATTGTGATTAACATGAGATGATGACAATTGTTATGCAGGGGGACCCACTTTGGATAGACAAACACGAGCAGAATTGTTTAATTATGATGGGATGGGACCAAAAAGGATAACAAATATATTTGTGACCAAAATTTGTCTTCTAAGCAGCTATGAGCTACCAAAGCAGCAACAAAAGATAAAGGTTATGCTTTTGTTAATGATTTGAGCACGCTTGTGCTCCCAACTTGTCTTCAACTTTGTAGGCCAATGTTCTCTCATTGAAGGGAACTCTGTTTTCCAAACACATTTTCAAGTTGTCTACCGGGGAGACTCTTCTCTGTGCTGTGCTAATCCATACCGTTGATCAAGTCACCACAGTGTGTGTCAACAAATCAAAGTCATCCCCTTGTGTGTGTGTGTGTGTGTGTGTGTGGTGTCACATGTGGGCATGTGCACATTGGTAGTACCAAAGGAGTGTTTTGGACTTATGTCTGAAAAGAGCCAGATCCAGCACAATCAAGTCAACTGGAGTGTCCTTTGAGATAGGGATGTTAGCTTCACTTGCTTCTTCAATGATTTCTGGAGGAGAGAAAAACAAAATCGATCATGTTTGAATTTCCTGTAAGATCCAGCACATATCACATGATGCCTCTTTAGGAAGTTTTTACAATTAAACTGTGCTTGCAATCTTCTTCCAGTTACTTTATCGTTCTTTATCCTAAATTATGAAATGATGCATCTATAAAAATAGTGGCACAGAACATTGCTGCTGTTGGTTCAGGATCACACATTTCAATTATCTGATATACCAAGTTTAGTTGGACAGAGTGATTTTAGGTTTGAAAATGTAAAATTGAGAAAAAGCCAGTGAAATTATCTCTATGTGCATTTTCTATGTGGTCATCTTTTGCCTTTTTATTTAATTTAATGGCATGCTTGCGGTATGTTTTATTTATGAGTTGCATTTGGTCGTTAATTGTTTCACTTTTATTGGGTAAATTCAGTTTTTTAACAGTAAAAGCAAGAGAAAGCTAGCAAATTTTTTTTTACATTACCTAATTTGAACGCTGTTTTTGGTTGGAGGTAAGTCGTGAAGCACTCAGAATATATTTTCTAATATTTTTTAATAATTTCTGTCTACTTTGAGCTATGCTAAAAATCTAGATTAAGTTTAAATACTTGAACATTGAATTGAACTTGGATAGTGATGATTACGGATCAGACAAGTTTTTTTTGACAATTCAAACTAGGTTTAAGACAATGAGTAAAGTCAATATTTCACATTCTTAAATTTTATTCTTGGGATTTGTTAAAAGTTAAAGTGTACAAGATTCATCAATTAGAGGAAGTGCTAACCAAATGGGCATCATATGTTGGGAATTGAACAGTTGATTGTAGGTAGGTTGTTGTAGTTGTAACCGTCCTTTTGTATTTGTTTAATGAGTAAATATGACATCAGTTAAATGAGACCCGAAAATCAAAAACACTTCACTTGTTTGTTTACAAGCAGCCGGTCCCAAGCCCGGATAAAAGGAGGAGGGCCTATGCATATTTATTATTTTTCTATATAAATTGTTATGTGTTAAAATTGAATAACATGAAAAAAAAAAAGGGGCCCGGGCCCGGCCCAAGCCCGGCCCTAAATATTGGGCCTAGGGCCTGGGCCTGGACCAGGCCTAGGATTCCCTTCGGCAGGCCCGGCCCGGCCCGATTTACACTCTTCTTGGCCCGGGCCCGGCCCGACCCCACTGCAGGCCCGATGGGCTTGGGCTGGGTCGGCCCAAGCCCGGCCCTTTGATATCTCTAGGTAATGTTGGTGGTGGATGAGTGATGGTGGTGGTTTCGTTGTGGATCTGTGGAGGGTGGTTGGTGGTGACTGGTGGGACGGTGGCGATTGTTGGAGACGTCAGTGATGGTGTCGTCGAGATGGGAAAGAGAGAGGGATTTTGGGTTGTTAACAGAGTGGTACGGATGTAATTTGATGCAATACTATGGGTGAAGTGCTAAAATGAATGGAGATGAGCTACGACTCTTTTGTTGAACAATGGCATGATCAGTAATTTGTTGAACAATGGCATGATCAGTAATTTGTTGAACAAATGCGGACAATGTGTTAAAATGGGTGGAAATGAAGTTAGCCCCTTTTATACTATGTGTTAGATAAATAGATAGATAGATAGATAAATAGATATCTGCCAAGTTTGCTAGTTGGAGCCTTGATTACGTATCAAATTTTAACCTTGTGAAACGATTACAAAATAAAATCTGATCATGTTCCACGATTTGGCTTCATGTCCTGATTTGACTTGATTATTATGAAATGAAATCGTTTCCTCCACCGTTTGGCTTCTTATCACGATTTGACTTGATTACTACGTTTTCTCTAAAAAAAAAAAAAAAATCTCTAAAAAAAAAATCATTATTAAATTGATAGTAGGAAAGTTTCTTAGGGGAGTTCTAATATGTTGTTCTCTCTCACAAAAGTTTTCTAGGTTGTGGCTCTACAAATTGTAGTTTGATTTAATTCATTAATGTGTGATGCCAAGGAAAATGGGTTTGCAGTCGACGTGGAGGTGCCCCAATGAATGCAGTCCAAGTTAGATGCCAAGTATGTTGACGTGGGACACAATAAGGGTGGAGCAAGGGCAGAGACTAAGGGCTTCCTAGACAAAGCCTGAGGGTGGCAGTGCTGCGAGGGCGATGGCGCAAGGTGAATACACGACGACAGTCACAGTCCGATGCTTAGGTCCAGAGTCAAGGTCCTGTATGTTTCTCTCTCTAGGATTCTAGAGTGAGAAAGTGAAAATGTCCAACTCATCTCAAATGAATTCTCAATACCTCTATTTATAGAGATTAAGATGATGATGTCAATAGCTGACACATGACGCTCCCCGGGAGTGACATGTCACCGAGGGCTCCACAAGTGCCGGTGCTCCACGGATTATCAGATCACATATTCACCCACCATGCCCCGCACAGCGTTGCTCTGTCTGTCTAGAAAGACTGGCTCCCACAGCGTTAGTGTGGCCAGAGAACCCCTTTATCTAGCCTATAATCCAAGCCTTTGTAGAGTCCCATAGGCCTGGTAACGGTGGGGAAGACCCGACACCCAACTGCCAGGTGAACTAGGCACGATGCCCTCCGAAGACCTACTCCCGTCTCGGAGTGACCCGTGGGTCATAGTCCCTAGGGGTGCCAACGCAAGCCCCCAGTGCCGGAGCACGTAGGCCAGTCACACAGACACCCTGGTGAAGATAGTGTCCCAGATGAGTCACATATTCTGCAGGCTGAGGTAGCATCCCGGAGGAGCCGTCTACCTGGCTGGCCAAGGTAGCATTCCAGAGGAGCCTTCTACCTGATAAAAGGGGAGTCTTTGTGCCGGAGCACTTAGAGCTCCTAGGCGGAGATAGTGTCCCAGAGGAGTCGCCTATCCCCGCGGGTGAGTCCGAGTGCCGAAGCACTCAGAGCGCGTCAAGGTAGTATCCCAGAGGAGCCGTCTACCCAATTGGCCGAGGTAGCATCCTAGAGGAGCCATCTACCTGGCGGAAGGGGAGTTGAAAAGCTTCCTGACAGAGATAGTGTCCCAGAGGAGTTGCATATCCCCGCGGGTGAGTCCTTGTGCCGGAGCACTCGGAGCGGGTTAAGCTAGCATCCCAGGGGATCCGTCTACCTGACGGGCCGAGTTAGCATCCCGGAGGAGCCGTCTACCTGGCAGAATGAGAGTCTTCATGCCGGAGCACTTAGAGCTCCCTGGCGAAGATAGTGTCCCGGAAGAGTCACCTATCCCTGCAAGATGATGTTTTTTTAGAGTGGGTCAAAGCATGTTCCACGTCCAAGGCAAGGAGTGTATGGTGTGGTGAATGAGTGTGGTGCCCGGGGGGCATGTAACATGATTGTGGCGCATGGGCGCGATGAAGTGTGTATGGAGCAGTGCGTGGGTGCCGACGACGGGGGTCGCGAAGATGGCGTGCGGGCAATGGGAGTCGCAGAGTTGTCGCGCGGATGCGGGTGACAAAGGTCACGGAGATGATCTCCGGGCGATGGGGGTCGCAGAGATGATGTCCAAGCGACGAGGGTCATGGAGATGACGTCTGAGAGACGGGCGATGGGGGTCGCAGAGATGACGTCCAGGCGACGAGGGTCACGGAGATGACGTCTGGGAGACGGGCGATAGGGGTCACAGAGATGACGTCCGGGCAATGGGGGTCACAGAGATGACGTCCGGGCGATGAGTGATGGGGGTCGCGGAGATGACGTCCGAGCGACGGGGGTCGCGGGGATGACGTCCGGGCGACGGGGGTCCCGGAGATGACATCCGGACAATGGGCGACGGGGGTCACGGAGATGTCTACCAGACGATGGGCGACGGGGGTCACGGAGTTGAAGTCCGGACGACGGGCGACGGGGGTCGCGGAGATAACTTCTTAACGACGGGCGATGGGGGTCGCGGAGTTGATGTCTGGATGACGGGCGACGGGGGTCACGGACGATGCATGGTCCCTTGAAGAAGAGTAGTGAAGGTGCTAAGGCTGGAGGCTAAAGGCCAACCCTTGGGGGAAGGCCAAGGCCGACCCTAAGGGGAGGCGAAGGCCAAGGCCGAGGTCGACCCTAAGGGGGAGGCCAAGGACAACCTCCTTGGGTAAATGTCATGGCGCGCCGACAGGCGACATGCGAAGTGCGATGGTCGAAGCGTGATGAAGCGTCGCACAAGGATGAGTTTCTTAGTGCCGGTTGTGAGCGTTGAATATTGACTGTTGCTTATGCGTATGTGTCATGCAAAATGGGACCACAGTGGGCCTTTGGGTGCAACCAGAATAGGTTAGGAACAATGTGACTCAACCAGTTGAGTGATATTTTTGTCGCACTAGAAATAATCTAAACTATAAACACTATTGTAGGACAGTGCAACACATTACTTTTTCATCAAATTAAAACTCAACCAAGAAAGTCAAACTTATACCAAATCACACATGATCCTCCACCCCATATATTCATCCTAACCCTGTTTCAGAGCGTGGGGTTATCATACAAGCAGCTCGCTTGGAAATAATCATAAGATGATTAAACTTGATTAACCGGTTATCACGCGTTTGAAAAAGATACAAAATTGATTAACTCAGCTTTCAAAAGTTAAAAAGCATGAATAAATCATAATTCCAAGTAAAGAAGATTATAAATTGATCACTTCTATGCTAATCAGGTTTGATCAATTAATGATTAAACTTGATTATATCTGGTTATTACACATATGATAAAGATACAAAACTGATTAACTCGGCTTTCAAAAGTTAAAAGCTTGAATAAATCATAATTCCAACTAAAGAAGATTATGAATTGATCACTTTTGTCCTAATCCGGTTTGATCAATTTTGCTCCTTTCGTCTGCCCTGTTGTGGAACAATTTACATTCTTTTGGTTTTGTGTTGTTGCTCAAAATTCAAAACTTCTCACTTTGTTCTCTATCTCTCTGTCTGCATTCTCAAACCTTCCACCACTGTCGCTTTTTACAGCCGACCAGGTCACCGCTGCCACCATCCTCCACGATCCATGACGCATCCAATCGATCGGTTTTAATAATGGCATTGGTGTTCCGTCGTCTATCCACGGTGGTTATCATCACTTGTTATCAATCTCTGGTGGGTATTGTATTTTTTTAGTTAGTCCATAAGCCCACAAGCGGCGGTAGTAATGAGGCGGCTGGCGGCGGTGATGAGGCGGCTGGAAGCGGTGATGAGGCCGCGGTGGTTAGCTTGAGTTCTGGTGAATGTGGTGGAAACATAAGGCATATTACTTTGGCTAAAAGTATAAAACTTGGTCGCCGGGCTATCGACGACGACATGCCTAAAACAGAGTCTTCTTCTTCTTCTACTTCTGCTTTAGAATTGCTATCATAATTTCAGTTTAAAGAGGAAAGAAAAAGAGGTATACTGTATAATATTGTTCCCAACCTATTCTGGTCGTACCCAAAGGCCCACTACGGTCCCATTTTGCATGACACGTCCGCACAAGCAACAGACATTTTCAACGCTCACAACCGGTCAAAGCATGCACGCTCAAGGAACGTGACCAAGCCTCATGACGCTTCGACCGTCGCATTTTGCCTGTCGTCCGGACGTCAACTCCGCAACGCCCGTCCCCTGTCGTCCGGATGTGAACTCCGCGACCCCCGTCGTCCAGACGTGAACTCCGTGACGCCCGTCCGGACGTCAACTCCGCGACCCCCGTCGCCCGTCGTCCGGACGTCAACTCCGCGATGCCCGTCCCCCGTCGTCCGGACATCAACTCCGCAACGCCCGTCGCCCGTCGTCCGGACGTCATCTCCGCGACCCCCGTCGCACAGACTTCACTTTGCGACCTCAGTCGCCCGGGCGTCACTCCGCGACCCCGTCGTCCGACGTCCTGGCATCACGCTCCAACACTTCGCCGCGCCCGTGCGCCGCACCGCTGATACAGTCATGCCCTTAGGCTCTCTGTCACACTACCGTGCCCCGGCGTTCTACGCACTATGTCGCGCCCATGCGCCACCATTGACACCAACGTATCCCCAACACCTTATGCATTCTGTCGCACCCATGCGCTACCATTGACACAAACATGCCCTCGGCACCTTACGCACTCTATCGCACCCATGCGCCACCATTGACACAAACATGCCCCCGGCACCTTACGCACTCCGTCGCGCCCATGCGCCGCGCCATTGACATAGACGTGCTCCCGGCACCTTACTCACTTCATCGTGCCCATGCGCCACAATCATGTCATTATGCCCCCGGGCACCACACTCATTCATCACACCATGTGCACCTTGCCTTCGTCATGGAACATGCTTCAACCCACTCTTCGGAGTGTACATCCTGCGGGGATAGGCGACTCCTCTAGGACACTATCTTCGCCAGGGAGCTCTTCAACTCCCCTTACGCCAGGTAGACGGCTCCTCCGGGATGCTACCTTGACTCGCTCCGAGTGCTCCGGCACAAGGACTCACCCGCGGGGATAGGCGACTCCTCCGGGACACTATCTCTGCCAGGGAGCTCTTCAACTCCCCTTCCGCCAGGTAGACGGCTCCTCCGGGATGCTACCTCGGCCAGTCGGGTAGACGGCTCCTCCGGGATGCTACCTTGACATGCTCCGAGTGCTCCGGCACAAGGACTCACCCGCGGGGATAGGCGACTCCTCCGGGACACTATCTCTGCCAGGGAGCTCTTCAACTCCCCTTCCGCCAGGTAGACGGCTCCTCCGGGATGCTACCTCGGCCAGTCGGGTAGACGGCTCCTCCGGGATGCTACCTTGACTCGCTCCGAGTGCTCCGACACAAGGACTCACCCGCGGGGATAGGCGACTCCTCCGGGACACTATCTCTGCCAGGGAGCTCTTCAACTCCCTTCCGCCAGGTAGACGGCTCCTCCGGGATGCTACCTTGGCCTGGTAGACGGCTCCTCCGGGATGCTACCTTGGCCGGCCGGGTAGACGGCTCCTCCGGGATGCTACCTTGGCCTGCGGAATAGACGACTCCTCCGGGACACTATCTCCGTCAGGGTGCCTGCGTGACTGGCCTACGTGCTCCGGCACTGGGGGCTTGCGTCGGCACCCCTAGGGACTATGACCCCCGGGTCACTCCGAGACGGGAGCAGGTCTTCGGAGGGCATCGCGCCTAGTTCACCTGGCAGTTGGGCGTCGGGTCTTCCCCACCGCTGCCAGGCCTGTGGGACTCCGCAAGGGCTTGGATTGGAGGCTAGATCAAGGGGGTTCTCTGGCCACACCAACGCGGTGGGAGCCAGTCTTTCCAGACAGACAGAGCGACGCTGTGAGGAGCAGGCCGGGTGAATATGCGATCCGACAGTCCGTGGAGCACCGGCACCCGTGGACCCCCCGGTGACGTGTCACTCCCGGGGAGCGCCACGTGTCGGTTAATGACATCATCATCTCAATCTCTATAAATAGAGGTCTTGAGAATTCATTTGGACAAGAAGATAGAGGTTGGACATTTTCAGAACATATTTCACTTTCTCACTCTAGAAGTCTAGAGAGAGAAACATACAGTACCCTGACTCTGGACCTAAGCATCGGACTGTGACTGTCATCGTGTATTCATCTCGCGCTATCGCCCTCGCAGCACTGCCACCCTCGAGTTCTGTCTGGGAAGCCCTTGGTCTCTGCCCTTGTTCCACCCTTGCTGTGTCTCACATCAACATACTTGGAAGCTGACTCGGACTGCAGCCTTTGTGGCACCTCCACGTAAGTACGAACCCACTTTCCTTGGCATCATTTTGGCGACTCTACTGGAGAGGTGAGCATCGTATTGCAGTTTGTCTATCTTCCGCACTCAGTCTCTATGCCTAGACAACGAAAAGTTATGAGGGCTGCCAGCCAGGGCCTTATCCATGCCGTGCAAGAAGATGACCACTCGGGTGAACAAAAGGGGACCAGTGCTGTGCGTCCCCAAGACCAGCCACAAACTACCGCACCTGACATACAAGTTGCAGTCAACACGGCCATCCAGCAGTTTTCGCCCACTATAGCCACTCTTATGACAGCCATGGTGGAAATGCAAAAATCAATCCAAGTCTTGACTTCATAATCACCGATTTCCCAAAGCCTTAGAGCTCTGCACCCTGTGCCCATTACTCACCCCGTGTTATCCCAAGATCCAGGTTTGGCCCCTCCTGCTCATATCGAACTTTCAAGGCCTGGGCTAGTTTTGGACACTGCTCAGGCCCCAGTGTCGCGACTATCGCTGCCTTGGTCCTCCGGGCCCTCGACAGTAGGACTCGCGGCACCTCAGCCCCCGGCGCCACGTATTGCCCTTGCTCGAAGCACTTCGGAGACTCACGAATCAATTGAGATGGAGCCTAACCCGAACATAACTAGCCGAAACCTAAACACAAGTCATTCCCCCGGCTTACTCCAGTCGACCTTTCCTGACGACCGGCCATCAGTAGCTGACACTGCCCATATGCAAAACATGCCCCAACAAGTTGCTCACCATCACCAACCCCTCTCTACCATCGTCATCCCCTCAATGCCTCAGGTTGTACCGTCTGGGGGCTCTGGTGCTCGGATCATCACGACAGGGCACAAACCCTCACATGCGTCGTACGTCACCAAGCATGACTTAGATGCCCTCCTTCACCGTCTCAAGCAGTCATCCTTACCCCACTCCGCCTCTAAGCTGTCAGGTCATGCTCCCTACTTTGGCAGCCTCGCTACTAAGCCCTACCCTGTCAAGTACAAGCAACCATCCTTCACATTGTTCAACGGCAAAGAAGGCAATGCCCGTGAGCATCTCACCCGTTTTGCTGGCTCCCTAGAGCACTACGGGGAAGACGACACTTTGAAGCTTTGGGAATTTCACAAGTCCCTGACTGGCCTCGCCTACTCTTGGTATCATCAGATTCCTGACAGTACTATCCACTCATGGTCCGACATGGTCCAGCTCTTCCTTGACAAGTTTCACTATGAGACGGAACGTGTGACCAGCGTTGACATTGCCGGGATCCACCAGAATCCCGGGGAAGACCTCAACACCTATGTTACGCGATTTCATCATAAGTGCTTGGAGTGCACTGACTTCAGCAAAGATGAAACCCTTGTACCCATTTGCATCAAGAACATGAATGACACCTACATGGTCTACCTTGAACACCTCTAGCTTCCGTCATGGAGACATCTCAAGGAAGCTGCACGACGCACCTATGACTCGGTCGGTCCGTCAAAGACTCCAAAGCCCCCACCTCATATTGCCTTGGCCACAACGATGGAAGCAGCTAGTAACGACGACAACAACCGCAAGCGTCAGTCCCAAGGAAGGGACGGGCGTCCTGACAAGAGAGGGCAGCTGATGCTTGCCCCGGAATACCCGCGTAACTTAAATACTGTTCGAAATCTCCTCGAGACATGGATCGACGACAATGCCATAACCCTGCCCAATGTCGACAGTGAACCTACCCCGGAAGACTTAGCCTATCACAACTACTGCCCCTATCATCGGAAGGTCGGTCATGGCCTTAAGTGGTGCAGGGGCCTCAAGTTTGTCTTCGCCGACAAGATTGCGTCCGGAGAGCTCAATCTCTAAGTACGGGACATATGACCTACCCGACCAAGCCTTGGCATGCCTTAGTGCATTTTCCACACTTATAATTTTTTTGTTCATTTTGCAAGTTTCTATGTACGTCATACCCATGTATCAAGGCATGATGCCTATCCTTCGTTATCAATGAAGTTACATTTTCCAGACTTAGAAAAATTTCAAGCTACATTGCTCTTACACAAGTCTCTTGATATCACCCTTCATGCCATCACCCATTCCCTTGGGGGCTTCACCCCTTCTCAATCCCTTCGGCCTCACATTGCAATGACTTGGTACGTGGTGCGCGGGGTGGCTCGAGCCGCGCTGCTACGGTCGCATTATCATCCTGCATTAACTTTTCTTGACACTTAGAAAAATTTTCATTGTTTTCGCAACCGGTCATCGATGATCATCCTCAGTGGTCTCCCTCAGCATCCTTGTCTCAGCACAACACTTAGAAAAAATTTCTTTTTTTTCGCAACCGGTCATCAATCACCACCCTCAACGGCCTCCCCTTAGCATCCTTGCCCGAACTAAAAAAAAAATAAAATTCAACACTTAGAAATTTTTTCAAGTTTTTCATCTCCCCACATTCATGCTCTCATCACTCTCCTCCCTTACCATCCAACACCCCATCACCCTTTCCCCACTTCATAAACAACTTCTCTCTTATGAAAAATTCTTTATTCTTCCACCATCCCATTTCCCTCACTCTCATCTTGTTCATTGTGAAAATATTCTTGGGGGCTCCCACTTAAGGGCTGTCAAAAAAAAAAAAAAATTTATTATTATTATTATTTTTATTTGAATTTCAAAAAAATCTGGAAACCCTACCCGCGAACCAGTTGACCCGGGCGCCCGGACCCGCGCCTCCTCTCTCTATCTGCACCCAGCTCCCCGACCCGGACCTGAACCACCCGACCCAACCCCGACCTGCGTCCCTCCCAAAACCCTAAACCTAATTTTCTCTATCTCTTTCTCTTCTCCTTCTTCGCGCCGCCCAGCCTCCATGCGCCGCCGTCTTCTCCTTCGGCCTCGGCCTCCACGGCCCATCTCCTCGCCGCCGACGACCCTCGGCCTCGCCCCCACCTCCCTCTCTCCTCCCTTCTCTCCCCCGCCCCTCCTCCCCCCTCGGCCTCGCGCCACCGCACCCCGCCGCCGCTGCCGCCCCCTTCTTCCCCTTCCTTCCTCCCTCCTCCCTCCTCCCCCGCCCATCTTCCCTCTCCCCCCCTCAGCCTCAGCCTCCCCACCCCCTCCTCTAGGCCGACCCCGCCCCCCTTCCTTCCCCCTTCCCTCTCCCTCTCCTCTTCCCCCGCCCCTTGCCCACCCGCGACAGGCCGCCGCCGCCTCCCTTCCCCCTCCTCCCCCATCCCCCTTCGGCCTCGGCCATCCCTCCCCCTACCCCCTACCCCCTCGGCCTCGGCCATCCCTCCCCTACCCCCTCGGCCTCGGCCCTCCCCCACCCTTCCCCCTTTCCTCTCTCTGCTCTCATTTCTCCTCCCACCCGCGCCCCCCTCGGCCTCGGCCACTCCTCCCCCTCCCCCTTCGGCCTCGGCCCATCTCCACCCTTCTCCTTCTCCCCCGTCCATCTTTTCCCTTCCCCCACACCGCAACCTTCACGCCACAACCAAGCCCACCACCTTCACCCATTTTCCAACTTCAACTCATTTGCTTCACCCATGGCAACATCAAAGCCCTTCCATTCACCACCTTGGCATTCACCTTCCTCCCCATACTTCGGCCTATACACATTTACCCAACGACCGAGCACCGACATCCAAGGCCGACAACTTAAAAAAAAAATTGCAACATAGACCGACGTGCATTGCCCACGCACATGCGCCCGTCGCGGACTGCCCCCGCATCGCGACGTCTGGCCGCGCCTTTGTCGCTCCCCTCATGACAATGTCCCTCGACATCAACGTCCTTGGTAGGTGGTGCGCGAGGTAGCTCGAACCACTTACTTCTATTCATTGTCCAATGCTCGTCGCCAATGCCCATACGTCGGCTCTGCGACGTTCGTCGTTCGTTGCCCGGGCGCCATCTCCGCGACCCCCGTCGCCAGCGCCTGTGCGCAACCTCCCCGACGCTGGTCGCCCATCACCCGTGTGACGGCCCCACGACACTCGTCGTCCGTAGCCCGAGCGCCGCTTACATGCTCGTGCCCCTGCGCCCTATCATCATGCCCTTGCGTCAACACCCAAACATCCCAAGGCTTTCGTAGGTGGTGCACGAGGTGGCTCGAGCCACCTACTCTTCATCATCACACATTGACGACCTCCACAACGCTCCGGCCAAACAACAGAATATCTTGCTAAGTAGTCATGCGTGCGGTGCCCGCTCGGGTTGCCCTTCCGCGCACACCACACGCAGGGGGCTTATGTTCCCAACCTATTCTGGTCGTACCCAAAGGCCCACTACGGTCTCATTTTGCAAGACACGTCCGCACAAGCAACAGACATTTTCAACGCTCACAACCGGTCAAAGCATGCACGCTCAAGGAACGTGACCAAGCCTCATGACGCTTCGACCGTCGCACTTTGCCCGTCGTTTGTCCTCCGGACGTCAACTCCGCGACGCCCGTCGTCCATCGTCTAGACGTGAACTCCGCGACCCCCGTCGCCCGTCGTCCGGATGTCAATTCCACGACGCCCGTCGCCCGTCGTCAGGACGTCAACTCCGCGTCGCCCGTCGTCCGGACGTCAACTCCGCGTCGCCCGTCGTCCGGACGTCAACTCCGCGACGCCCGTCGCCCGTCGTCCGGACGTCAACTCCGCGACGCCCGTCGCCCTTCGTCCGGACGTCAACTCCGCGACCCCCGTCGTCCGTCGTCCGGACTTCAACTCCGCGACCCCTGTCGCCCGTCGTCTGGACGTCATCTCCGTGACCCCCGTCGCCCAGACTTCACTTTGCAACCCCAGTCGCACAGGCGTCACTCCGCGACCTCGTCGCCCGACGTCCTGGCATCACGCTCCAACACTTCACCGCGCCCGTGCGCCGCGCCGCTGATACAGTCGTGCCCCTAGGCTTTCTGCCACACTACCGTGCCCCTGGTGCTATACGCACTATGTCGCGCCCATGTGCCACCATTGACACCAACGTGTCCCCGGCACCTTATGCACTCTGTCGCACACATGCGCCACCATTGACAAAAACATGCCCCCGGCACCTTATGCACTCTGCTAGCAGAGTTGCTAGCGCTGTTTTGCCGTCCACTATATAATATAGCGGACGATAATTTACGTCCGCTACATTATATAGCGGACCTGCTAGCGCTAGCAATGGATCACGATCATATATATATATATATATACACACACACACACACGTTCTCTCATGCTCTGATTTCAATTAACTCCATCAAAGTATCCCATAATCATCATCCCCATCTTGATCTCTGTTTCATCTTCCGGTCAATACCGCTAAGATCGCGATGGAACGTGCTATGGCAGAGGAACAACGTCAAGCGGTACTCCGCGACCAACTTTATGGGACAATCCAGTTATGGCCCGGACGCGGTATAATGTGGTACGAAGACTATATCAAGTTTATAGTAGGGAACTCAGTTCTTGATAAAGCCAACTTGGATGAAGATTACGAGCAATACTTGGTGCAGTCACTGGTGGACCAAGCTTCGAGGGAGATCTCGACGGCCGGTCAATCTTTGTGGGGGATCTCAGGGGCCACAGTTGAGTATTTGCCGGCAACCGAGTCATCAGTCCAGGCTCTGGAGAAAGTAAGTTATGAAGGGGATGGCTTGAATACGACGGAGCCATGTGCTGTATGCCTAGACGAGATGTTACTTGCGACGCAGGTCACTCGCATGCCCTGCTCTCATAAGTTCCATGGGGAATGCATTCTCAGGTGGTTGAAGGAGAGTCACGATTGTCCCCTGTGTCGCCATAAGTTACCAACCGCATAGTAGATTGACGTTCAATCAAATCAAAATTTTTTTTTTTTTTGGATCTTCTCTCTTCTGATCTGATTTTGTTATGTGATTAAGTTGACATAGGAGTTGTTGTGTAGAATACATTCTTAGGTTTTCCTTTCTGTTATGGTGTTGCAGCTGGTATCATGTCTTGATTGCAATTCCTGTTATGATGTTCTGGTATATATGATCTTGATTTCAATTCCTGTTATGATTACCAACTCATTCAAACACGAAGCAGGAAAATATATAGAAACAAGAACATTGATTATCTACTAGTTGTGTTACAAACTCTTGCAATGCAAAACATACCCATAATTTGTCTTGAAAAGAAGTAGAACAAATTATTACTATTACGTTTGAAGAGCCTACTTCTGCAAGCACCGTGGTCACTCACTCGAATGCCAATAAAGCCTTACACGCAACTCTCGCTCAGGGTGCGCCTTGATTTGCCCAAATAAAGCCTTCTCCATCAGTCTTATTCGGTTATACACCAAGAGCAATCATCGAGTTATACCAAGACGGGTGCACAACTATATAGTCTTTCTGTAATAGAAACTATTTACTCAAATATTACATAAATCTTCACCATAACTGCATATAGACAACTTAAGCTATTTAAAACCCTTGTAGTTTTTGGTTTTCAGTTCAAAGAAATGAAAGTTAAACCCTCTTGCTCTTGTGGTTTTCGTTTTCCACGAAAATAGATGTTTGTTTGGTTAGCCGGTTTTAATTTGTGAAAAAAACCTTTAAAAATAAACTCAAAGTTTTGATCGAGTTTGAATCCCCATTCGTATGGGCGACATAAATATAAATTGCAGTTCTTAAAGTCATTTAATTAAGAGTGAGTGAACTACGCCGTTATCGTCCACTTCTAGGATATTGTTATGATATTTTTGGTTCCAAGCCTGTTAGAAGGTTGTCTCATGGATAGCCCACCACTAGGCAGCATGATTACCAATGGCGTGGATATTACGCGAGAACCAACCTTCACCCCAGTTGTCTTTGAACAAACTTTGACTCTTACCCGAGTTATAGGAATCTTCATCCAACCCTGTGTACAGTGTCATTCAATAGTCGCTAAATGTTTCTAGTGACTTTTCTTCTAACACTTAGCGTTACTAAATAAATACCGTTAAAAATGTTTAGAGACGATTGATCGTCGCTATATAGAGGGTAGGAAGAAAATTCCTCTGATCTCTAATAGGAGTAACAGTCTAATTTTTTCCGCTGTTGTTTTGGTTCACGCTGCCATCAATATTGATCGGAGTCCTAAAGGTTCTAAGGACAGAGATGTGATTGGCCGGGTTGACGACGAAGAATAAATAGTCGGGGGTGGAGACCACCCAACGTGCATGAAGCTTTTAAGAACCCCAATCGTGGTCCCATTGACGAAGAATATAGGAAGTCGTCTTCTTGAGTGGTCCCATTGACGAAGAATATAGGAAGTCGTTTTCTTTGAGTGGCTTCCACGAAACTGCAGATAATTAGCGTAGAAATACCCAGTTAATGCACCCCAATCGTGTCATACCTTAACAATAATGGGTCTGGTTAATAGGGTACTACTTCTCTTCTTCGCTTCATGTTTCCTTTTGGCCTTTGGTGGTACCTCATCAGCTTCACCAGAACATGCTAGGTCTACTTACATTGTCCACATGGACAAATCCTCCATGCCCAAGGCTTTTGCTAGCCACCATACCTGGTACTCCTCCACCATTAACTCTGTCAAATCCAACCTCGACCACGAGCATCAATCCTCTCCCAGCCTCCTCTACTCTTATGACAATGCTTTCCACGGTTTCAGCGCATTATTGTCTAAAGATGAACTAGAGGCCCTAAAAAGGACTTCTGGTTTCGTCTCGGCTTATATTGACAAAGTTGTCACCCTTGACACCACCCACTCATTTGACTTCTTATCGCTGAATCCTGTCACTGGACTATGGCCTGCCTCAGGATACGGCAAAGACGTTATAGTTGGTGTCATTGACACAGGTGTCTGGCCAGAGAGCGCCAGCTTTAAGGACGATGGGATGACCAGTGTCCCGACGAGGTGGAAGGGAACATGCGAGGCGGGACAAGAGTTCAATTCGTCCATCTGTAACTCAAAGCTCATTGGAGCTAGATATTTTAATAAGGGAGTTATAGCCGCGAATCCCAACGTTACCCTCAGCATGAACTCGGCGAGGGACACTCAGGGTCACGGGACACACACGTCGTCAACTGCAGCAGGAAACTATGTCGAAGGAGCTTCCTACTTTGGCTATGCCAAGGGGACAGCCAGAGGGATGGCTCCAAAAGCTAGGGTAGCCATGTATAAGGTCCTCTGGGATGAAGGGCGATACGCTTCAGATGTTCTTGCTGGAATGGACCAGGCTATTGCTGATGGGGTTGATGTTATATCCATCTCTATGGGGTTCGATGATGTGCCGTTGTACGAGGATCCAATCGCCATAGCTTCCTTTAGTGCCATGGAGAAGGGTGTGCTTGTTTCTTCCTCCGCAGGAAATGAAGGTCCAGATCTTGGATATTTACATAATGGAATCCCGTGGGTCTTGACTGTTGCAGCAGGCTCCATCGACCGGTGGTTCGCTGGAACTTTGACTCTTGGAAATGGGCTAGTCATCACCGGATGGACCATGTTCCCAGCAAGAGGCTATGAGGGAAGCATGCCACTCATTTACAACAAAACCATTTCCTCCTGCAACTCCACCAAATTGTTATCTCAAGTTCCTTTTGGCGTCATCATATGCGATGACATTGGCTCTTACGACGACCAAATGTCCTCTCTGTCTTCTACAACAGCTGTAGCAGCAATCTTCATCACTGACGAAATCATGGATTCTAGTAGCTTCACTTATCCCGGTGTGATGATTAGCTCAAAGGACGCAATTGCAGTGATCAAATATGCGGAAAGTGATACTAAGCCTACGACATCTATTAAGTACCAACAAACACTTGTGGGTACAAAACCTGCACCAGTTGTTGCTTCCTACACTTCAAGAGGTCCTTCACCGAGCTATCCTGGCATTCTGAAACCGGATGTAATGGCACCAGGGACTTTAGTCTTAGCTTCTTGGATTCCAAATGGATTTGCTGCTATAATTAGTTCTAACATATATTTGGCTACTGATTTCATTGCCATTTCTGGGACATCCATGGCTTGTCCTCATGCTTCTGGCATTGCTGCGCTCCTAAGAGGTGCACATCCAGAATGGAGTCCAGCAGCCATTAGGTCCGCCATGATGACTACGGCTAACCCTTTTGATAACACCCAACACGAGATCCGAGACGCTGGGCAGGGTTTAGAAACTGCTACGCCTTTAGCCATGGGAGCGGGTCATGTTGACCCAAACCGAGCCCTCGATCCAGGTCTTATATATGAGGCTACTCCACAAGACTATGTGAACCTTCTGTGCTCCATGAACTTCACTCGGAAACAAATATTTACCATCACAAGATCAACAACTTACGCTTGCTCGAACGTCTCTTCTGACCTGAATTACCCGTCATTTATCGGCTTGTATACTAATCGCAGTCATGGAGTATTGTTCCAGACATTTCAGAGGATTGTCACCAATGTTGGAGATGGTGCAGCGACGTATAAGGCAAAGGTGATAGCACCAAAGGGCTCTGTGGTCACAGTCTCGCCAGAAACACTGGTGTTTGAGAAAAAGTACGAGAAGAAGAGTTACTCTCTAACTGTACGTTATATGAGTGACAAGAAGGAGACTGTTACATATGGCTCGCTTACTTGGATTGAAGATAATGGACAACACACCGTAAGGAGCCCTGTCGTGGTGGCGCCGCTGGTCAGTGCATGGTGATTGTGGTGGACTATAATAATAAACTTGATCTTTCTGTTTTCTTAAGTCATGTATACGTTACTAAATACTAAGTAACTTACATATTGTCGTAGTTATTCCAAGGATACCCGTTTGGGTATCGCTTTAGGTTGTAATGAGTAATATTATATAATAAAATGTGCTTAAAAAAAAGAGTAAGTTAACTGCTAGTGTTCGTTAGTCGTATATATTAGCCAAGTAACCCGAGCCAAGCTTGGGTCAGTTTATAAAATACAATATAATATAAGGTCTCAAAGAGTGTATTAATATGTACCACATATCACGAGACAAAAAAGTCAATAACATTATTAAAAAAATATCTTATTTGGCTATAAAGAATAGATAGCGACACAGTGGAACTGCTAGATACATGGACGGATCACCCGCATGACGCTGGGGGGAGGGGGGCGGGCGCGGGCGCACGACACCCCTTAACATTTGTGAAAGTTTTTTTTATAGCTTCTTAGATAATGGATAAATATATTTAAAATATGTAAAATATTTATTATAAATGCCACTATATTGTAATATTAATTTATTAGAATTTTATTTTATTGTGCTTTTACTCTTTGTGCCACCGAGTACCATGCTTTGCCTTTGTCATTTTCTTACTCTATCTTCATTCGTCAAAATAAAAAATTCTAAATCTCTAGATTACAAAAAACAAAAATAGATTAAGGTTAGTTCTTGTTTTTAGTTTAAATTCTTATGATTATTTGTTAACTTATACGTGACTAATGTACTGATACAATTGATAATCACATTAGTAATATATCTATATATTAATAATTAAGCGTGTTTCATGCAAAATTTGTACTTTATTGTTGACTAACCTTAACAAGTTAAATAAATCACTATGCATAGTGAAAATATATTGTTAGTAGTTAAATTGAGCAATCTATTTTGTATTTAATGTATTTGATAGTGAAGCAAAATATAATGTATTTTGATTATTCATGTTTTATGTGAACTTAAACCTTTTTAAATCTTTTATGTTAACCATCAATTCTTTTCAGTGATTTTTTGGCACCCCCAATTAGACTTTCTGGATCCGCCTCTGACTAGATACTTGCCTCCTTTAAGCTTTTACTTTAAGTTGTCAATTAATATTTCAAATGAATATTGGCTTACTACTTATAATAGTAGAATAGTCATGTTATTGCCATATAGAGCTAAATGACGAATATGATTGTGGTTGAAAATAAAAAGTGACGAGGCAATAACTTATCTATGAATTATAGATGTTATATATATGAGTATAATTCTTTAACTTCAAAAGTTTTTGACGAGGTGTTACATGTTTTTCGAAGGTTATTATGATGATTAAATAGAAATCTATATGGAATAAAGTTGCATTTTAAATTTAACAGGACTTATGTATACACCTTATTACTTTCAAATAAGTTATTATTGTCTACAAAAATAAATTTGACAGAACGACCACGTAATATTCAATATTTTAATATGTATGTGTGTGAGAGAGAGAGAGAGATAGAGAGAGAGTGTCTGTGTGTGTGTGTGTTTCTTTAATTCTTGTAAGATGCTAGTAATGATAAAATTAAATCGATGAAGATGATGTGTCCTTGTTTTGAAGCGTTGGAATTATTTTCTGCATCTTCAATGACTTGTCGCCAAGTTATATTTTTTTTATATCTACTAAGTTTTCTTTTTCATGAAAATATAATTAAGTATAAATTAAAAAAGTACTTGCATTGATCGTAAGGCCTTGTGCAAATACGAACTGGTTAATCGTTTGTTTTGTATAATTCCATAGATATATTTTTACATTCTAAAGGTTTTAGATGTTCTCAAACATAGTAATTAAGAATTATTTGATTTAATTGTACCTTTTTTTCTAATGCATACGTGATTTCTTTTCAAAATCTCATATATGCGATGTAGCCACTTTGATTATTGTGCAGTGTTATCAAAGCAAAAAACTGTCCTATGAGCATACTATTGATCTTATATATTACATTGATAATTTTTTGCAATGATTATGTTATGTATAAATACACACACACACACACACACACACATTTATTACATTATAATAAACTTAAATTAACTGTAACATTGTTTTTTTTTTTCTAAATCTCATATGTGATTTTTGTTTTCTAAATACATGATTTTTTATCATAGTATGAAAGAGTTAGTTTTAAGGACACAATAGTCAAAATTAAATCCTGATAAATTAGTATATATTTTTTAAAATAGTTCTCAAATTATATAAGGCTTTCTAATATAGCCATCACATAATTCCTGCAAAACTAAATAAACTTAAAAATATGAATCGCATCCAAAATAATATTTCCATACCTTTAGATACACTAACATGTTTAGTATATAGTCTTAAATCTTTTTCAACTATCAAATTTATGAATAAGTTTTCTAATTATTAAAATTTTAATTAATAATAATTAGACTGTCATTTGTTGGTCATGTAGTCCCACCAAAAAGATATGGTCAATTTTTTATTTTATCCCAAGGATTTTAAAAGCTATATATTATATTTGATAAATATTTACATCAATACGGTAAGCATATATTAAAATAAAATAAATATGAATCAATTGTTATTATTGTTATTATTTTTATTGCTTCAATCTCAATTGTGACATCATCTTTTTTCCCTCTTTTAAATCTAATATGTTTTTTGTGTTTTTTTTTAAATATATGAATTAGTTAGAGTCTTAGAATGTTTGGAATCAGTTTTTCAGTTATGAGGCTTACTGATATGCAAATTAACTTCTCAAGAAATGAGGACCTCGTCCAAGATAATATAATTTTATGTTTTAGATATATGAATTTATATATTCATATTACATAGTGGTTTTAAGGATACCGTAGTCATATCATATCATATTTTACATCTTAAAGGTTTTAAATATTCTTAAATATAGTAATTAAGAATTATTTAATTTGATTGCCCCTTTTTTTTTCTAATACGTATGTGATTTCTTTTCAAAATCTCATATATACTTATATAATCACTTTGTTGATCGTTCAGTTCTATCAAAGCAAAAAATTATCCTGTAATTTGATTATTGATTTATACATTATATAAATAATTTTTATAATGACTGTGTTATGTGTAAATAAATATACATTTATTACATTAAAAGAAACCTAAATTAACTGTAATATAATTTTTTTTCTTCTAAATATCCGCAAGTTTTTTTTTTTAAGATACGTGGTTTTTTGTCTTTGCATGAGAGAGTTAGTTTTTAGAACACGATAGTCAAAATCAAATCCTAAAAAATTTGTTTAATTTAAAGTTTTAGAATTAATTTTCATATTATATAAGGTTTCTTCATATAACTCTTATATAGTTCTTGCAAAATTAAATAAACTTAAAAAAAATTGGGATCACATTCAAAATAATGTTTGCATACCTTTAGATACATTAACATATTTATTATATGGCTTTAAGTCCTTTTCAACTATCAGATTTATGAATAAGCATCATCATTATTACTATTTTAATGAATTAAAATTGTACAGTCATTTTTTGTTTGTGTGGTTCCATCTAAAATAACGTCAATTTTTTTATTTTATCTAAAGGATTCTAAAAGCTACTATACTATATTAACAAAGAATTGCTCACAAAGATGCTCTCTTTAATGATGTAAAATCATGAAGATGAAGAGATAAATTTTTTAATCTATGAGTCTTGATGTTTCTCTAATGAATAGAGGCTTAGAATGTGGTTCCCATGGTGATAATGAAGCCCCAAATCATTTATATAGAGAAGATATCAAATATAGCCATTATGGAAAGATTTTGTATGATTTTGGGCAAAACTAGCCGTTATTTCTCACCCAATGGTCAATAGAGTCGACTGCATTGGGAATGGAGTCGACTGCATTTCCTTACTGCCCATTTTTCGACTATCTTACAAAACCCCCTTTCTTATTTTTGGCATAACTTTCTCTAAAAAAAAATCAGATTGATGTGCCATTTTTATGTTGGAAAGCTAATGAAAAGTTCAAGATATGAAAATATTAGCTCCAAAAATATTCTTGAGAAAACCCATCTAACCGCCACCAAAATGCCCCTCGTGCCTCCCTAGAACGTTCAAAATGCCCTAACCACTACACTTAGTCACGGTTAACTGTAGCTAAATGTAGCAGTTAGGCGCACCTCCCAACACCCTAACTGCTACACTTAGTAACAATTAGATGACTCAAAGCCCCTAGCTAGTCCTAGTTGCCTTTACTTCCATGCTTTCTCTCTACCCCTAACCCTTTCTTCATCCTCCATCAACCTAAGCCATTCCCAATTGAAATCTTCCACCACTACAACCCTCCGTCAATCCTAAGCGAAAACCCAATTGAAATCTTCCACCACCACAATCTTCAAATCCCTAGCTAGAATCCCATATTCCATAAGACCTAGTAAGTTTTTTACTTCCATTATCTTGAAGCAAGTTTCGCCAAAGTTGGAGCAATTATCTTGAAGGAGACAATTGAAAGCAACAATGCCACATAGTAAGTTTATCATTTCAATTCACAACATTATTTATAAGTTCATTTTATGATTTGTTGAGCATTTATAAAATTATTCACTGTAAATTTTAACATAACACCTCGATACAATTGGAGAAAATAAATTTAGTGAAGAGTCTGATCCACCTTAAAAAGGTCTAATTTTTCAAACATCGGATGAAGTTGAAATATACTATAAAGCATATTCAGAAAAGGTTGGTTTCAGTGTTAGAATTAAGACGACTAGAAAACGTGTCAAAACGGACCAAATTTGTTCCAGATCAAGGAAAAGATTTTATATACACAAAATCGTCAAGTACACCAATATTAATAAGGAAGAAACCTAGCTGCACCCTTTTTAAGCTCCCAAGCTCTGTCCACGGGTGATCATCGATGACCCAAATCATAACTAATGGAGCAGGTTAGGTGATTTGGACGACCCAGATTACCCGGACATACATGCTACAAAGTAGCATTTAGGTGTGTCCAGGTAATCTGGGTGGACCAGGTCACCTACGGATGGCCGGATTGGCATCGGATAAATAAGAACTTACTAGCGCTAGATATGGAACAGCCCCTATATACACAGATACATGCGCACACAGACACACACATACATACCTGCGCGCATGCGCTTATGTGTGCGTGAGAGGGAAGGGGGAAGAGAGAGAGAATTGGCAACTTAAACTAAGATGCCAGCATGATCTGGTCGTCCATCTATTACAGATGGATGGACCAGATCACTTTTTTCATTTGAAAATTTTTCGTTGTCTACCCCATTATGGAACAGGTGTGCACTCCATACTATGGTGGATGTTGACATACACATAAAGAAACAACGGATTTGGGCCGCCCCCCTCAACAACGTGGACGATTGTGTATAGAAGTTGATCCCTTGCCAGTGCAATCTGACCATCCCAACATCGCAGATGGACGAACCAATCACTTTTTGTTTTCAAATCTCTCCTAGTTCCACCTTATTATGGGACGGACGTCCACATAGACAGTAAGTCATAGTCCACCCCATAGACAACGGGATGGATTTGCTCCATAATGGAGCAGATCATGACTTCAATTAGAAGGAAAAAAAAGGCAGAGAATTTGTGTCGCCCACCTAGACAACGTACGATTAGATCCCACTGCATATATACGGGAATACATTGATAATAATACACTGCCTCTGTAGGCTCAAGAGTGAAGGATGTTTGAGAGTTAGCTAAGGGTGAGCACCAAACCGCTTGAACTGATCCAAACCGCTTAAACCGAACCGTTCTAATCCAAAACGTCCAAAAATCTTAACGGTTCGATTTTATATTTCTCCAACCGAAGTTGGTTCAGTTGCGGTCACAATTCTCTTTTTTTTAAAACCGATCGATCACAAATCAAACCGAACCGACCTATAATGTATTATATTTTCTTCTAGTGACATTCTTTAATACATTTCACATACATGGTACTAAGCAAATTAAATAAACAAAACCTTGAAAGTTAAAAGAAAAGAAAATAATAAGAGTACTTACAACATAAACGTCTAGTGATCAATATCTTGTATATTTACTAGTTCTTTCTCTAACATAAATGACAAAGGCATAATTGAGTTTTTATTACAATATATGTTTGAAATATTATTTATATCTTGTGTTAACACGAGCATTTAGACATTGGATGCAGCAAGATTGTGTTCAATTTAGAGAAAATGTAACTTTAGTTTTAAATACTCCTTCTACCAAAAAATTGATAATATTTCCTTTTAGGTTGTCCCAAAAAAATTGATCTCTTTCCAAATTACGAAAGATTTTGTAGATGTTTTTCCATATTTATCCTTTCTACACTTTTTCCATATTTATCCTTTCTACACTTTTTTTTATTCTATTTTTCTTTCTATATTTAATCCTTTACCAACTCATTTGCTCTCTCCAGATTCATTTTCTTCCCTCTCCACTTCTTTTCTCTCTTTTAGGTAGAATGAAAAACTTATAAAATACAACTCATGTCCTATATAAGCGTACAGTGATCAAACCATTTGTGATGGGGAGAGTAATATTTAGATCCAATAGTATGTGTGGAAAGGGACAACTTTTTAAATTGGCGCAAATGATCCAAACCGACCATACCGAACTGTTTAAACCAACTAGACCGAACCATCTAACCCAATAGTGTTTGGTTCAGTTCGGTTCAGAAAATTTCAAATCGAGGGACAATGGTGTGGGTCACGGTTTGACCATTAAATCGAACCAAAGGCTCATCTCCGCTTCTTATATTATTTATAAAGGACTCTTTCCTTTTGCTTAAAAGAGTCGATCCTCACTTCTAAATTCAGCACAGCAGGGTTTTTATTGCTTCTTTGTTAGCCAGCATCAGCCGGAAGATCATTAATGAACGAACATCCTTGGTAGTGGCAATCTTCACAAATTAATCATGTAAATGCAATTCATATATGAATTCCCATTGTAAAGGACCTTTTTCTTGGCCTGGAATTATTGCCAGAAGGATTCTATTTTTTTCAAGAAAAATGGCAAAAAGTGTAAAATGAAACATCAATTTTGTTTTATGGGAAGATAGTTGGCTCCCCAGCGTTACCAAAGCTTTCAAGTATAATCAGCTGTAAGTAATTGAGGTAGCAATCTTGAAGGTCAATGAAGATTGGTAGCAAACTTAAAGGTCAATGGAGATTTGAAAACTATCAAAAATTACTACGTGTATCCTTATTACATACACGTAAAAGCCATGTTTCCGACCATCGAAGGTCCTGAATTTAACTGGAAATGTATAGAGAATTTTTGTCCATTCAGCCCATCAAGATCTCTCTATTAACAGGAAGATGCCTTCCTCGCCCTCGAACATTTTAATGCATAACCATTTTATTCTTTTGAATACCATTTTCTTCCCGTATAAATAACCTTTACAACCCGAATATTCTCTGCACAGTATCTTCTTCGTACAGCCTTTTTTTTTTTTTCATAACTCCCTTTACCGCTTATGAATTAGTAATAGCATTTTGTGTGACTTTTTTTTATTATAGTATTAAAACCATTTCTCGTTTCCTCTTAGATTATCCTTGCCTTTCTTTATGCAATCCAATTTATAAATTCCTCAAGCCAATGGAATACCTTTGTGAAATGATTGATTGTTTGTTGTCTTACATCCAAATTATTCTCTATCTTGCCATAATAATTACTGGACTGGAATTTATATAGAAACATCTGAATGAGATCATTTGAACCAAACTAGGATAACTACCACTGAAGTCTTCTTTCAAACTTCTGAGGTCATAGCTAATTAAACTGATCCTTTGAATTGTTATGGTCATCCTTCATTTTCTATCACTCCCAACAGATCTTGACTCGGAAATATATACTGGACTCCCTTTGAATCTTCTCCTAATAATTTCAGCTGTATCAATTCTCCATATGTATCAGAATAACCATTGTGCGTGATACTTCTCAATTAAGCAGGATGCATCAACTTAACTCATTCTATCACCCTTCTCAAAGTAGGTACATTTGCCTACCCTTACCACTTCATACATAGTCTTATTTACACAATGATGCACATACGAGAGCGGATAGCTGTAAGTGTTGCAGCTAAAAACTGGATCGGGAACCACACTAGAAATCAGGCCTGCAAAAGAGAACACAGAGTGACCGCCGGGTGAGGTTCCGGCGGGGGAACGCTCCGATGCTTAAGTCAGAGATGGCTAATAATGTAGAACTCTGAAAAGCAGTATTACACAGTGTATATGTGTGTGAACTTGTCGTGACCTGAGGGGGCTTGACCCCTTTATATAGTGGTAGGAGGATGAGTCATAGTAGGACTAGGCTTTGACCCACTCTAATCAGAATCTAATTAAGATCCTAGAGGATCTCATGTCAATCTCGGCTGATAGAGTCGAAGCTTCTTTAGGATTCTGTCCGATGATTGATATGGTAAGTGCCATATCAATAGTGAGCCAGTACGGGTTACGTGTCATAACCGCCACGTGTCGTCCGTAGATTGGAGGGATATTTTTAGCTATATCATATGCCCCCTGCTTTTACCAGCGTTTGATGAAGCGGGTGGAAGGACACTTTTTCCACTGGTGATAGCGAAATATGCCAAAAACATAATTGAATTTGTTTGTCTGACATTTCAAGAGTGTTTTGCTCGGACAAGGTTCTGCTCGGGCAGAGTTCTGCTTGGATAAGATTCTGCTCGGGCAAGAATCTGCTCGGATGGGATTCTGCTCGGGCATGAATCTGTTTGGATGGGATTCTGCTCGGCCGAGATCACTCTGCTCGGGCAGAGTGTTCGGATGGAATTCTGTTTGGGCAGAATTTTGCTCGGATGGCATTCTGCTCGGGCATGAATTCTATTCAGCCAAGATCACTCTGCTCGGGCAGAGTGTTTGGATGGACTTCTGCTCAGGCAGCATTCTGCTCGGGTAGAGTTTTGCTCGGATGGCATTCTGTTCGGCCAAGATTACTCTGCTCGAGCAGAGTTTTGCTTGGATGGCATTCTGCTCGGCCAAGATTACACTGCTCGGGCAGAGTTTTGCTCGGATGGCATTATGCTCGGGCACGAATTCTGTTCGGCCAAGATCACTCTGCTTGGGCAGAGTGTTTGGATGGAATTCTGCTTGGGCAGCATTCGCTCGGGTAGAGTGTTCGGATGGGGTTCTGCTCGGCAATGAATTTTTTTTGGCCAAGATCACTCGACTCAGGCAGAGTGTTCGGATGGGATTCTGCTCGGCCGTTGTCATTCTGCTCGTGCAGAGTGTTCGGACGGGATTCTGCTCGGACATGAATTTTGCTAGGCTAAGGTCACTCTGCTCGGGCAGAGTGTTCGGACGGGATTCTGCTCGGACATGAATTCTGTTCAGCCAAGATCACTCTGCTCAGGCAGAGTGTTCGGACGGGATTCTACTCGGGCAGAATTCTGCTCGGCCAATGTCTTGGTTCCTTCCACGTGTCTCATTGTCTATTTAATGCCTTCTAGCGGAAATTTTTGAAAACTTTCAAACTTCTCTACTCTTTACCTTGTGACACGTGTGGGGTAGATGAACCGTTGTGTTTCCCAAGGAACGGTTACTTGGGGTTTCCCTATAAAATTGATCTTTCACTTCATTTTACCCACTCGAATCATTTGGAAGCACATTTCTCTTCAAGTAAGTTTTTCTTCTTCTCTCTCTGTTCAGTGCTTCAAGTTTGTCGTAGTTTCCTATTTGTAGTAGAAAACATGTCCGATACTTTAGTGTCTGTTTCGTCTCCTCAAGAGAATTTAACAATAAGTAGTAGCTCATGTTCGAGTTCAGAACGAGTTCTGACTTCTGAAAGTGAAGTTGGGACTTCGAATCCAATATTGCCACAACCTTCAACTTCACAAACATTACCACCTTCATCCTCTCAACCTCCACAACCTTCAACTTCTCAGCCTTCGCGTTCTTTGTCCGGAAAAAATTCCTTAGGAGATGTGAAAGATCAAGCCGAGGATAAGGCTAATCCCAAGCCTTGGTATACTGTTGACGAGAAGTCAAACAATATGTCCACAAAAGATTTTCTGGAGTTAATTATAGAGTATGCTCTTCCCCGAAGGTTGGTATGCTCGTCTTCCTGGTTTACAAGAACCAACTAACTATGGCACAAAATTTGAGACTGAGATCTATGAAGATCAAGTGAAGTCTGGTTATAGGCTTCCTCTTCACCCATTTCCTCTTCATTTCTTTGAGCATTATCGAATGGCTCCAGAGCAGGTTGTTCCAAATGGTTGGAGGAAGCTTGCTGGGCTCATATATTTGGTTCAGACTTCGGGCTACAAACCAGATGTAACAGATTTTATGAGAGTATTCTTCGAAATTTTTTTTGTCAAAGGAGTCGCCAACTGTTTGGGATGGTATTATATTCATAATAGGCAGCGACTTCTGAAGGGTGGTATGAAGTCAAATAAGGGTTGGCATTCAGGATACTTCTTTGTCGGTCGCCTAGACAAGGGGGAGCTACCCTTTGACAAAGTGTGGAATCCTTTCTGTAAGGATTTCAAAAATCTTGGCAAGCCTACTACCAACAACCAGACTAAGCACATACTTAGTCATATTAAACTTCGAGGTGGTCTTTGTATAGATAAGCCTCTTTATAGAGGTCTGAGGCGCCAGAAGTGATAAAGATGGCCATCTTAATTTGTGATCAGTAATGGGTCATCGCTATCGAGTGGCATGTTTTTTGGAAAATAAATCACATGTTTACCATCACGGAACCCCCACGTATGAAGGGTATATTCTGATATCATGGTTGCAAATGTTCTCCCACAAACAAATCACAAAGTGCTCATCTGCAACCATGATATCAGAGTACCCTCTATACGTGGGGGTTCCGTCATGGTAAACGTCAGGATACATTAGTATGAGTATAGTGTAGCAGTTCGTAAGATCATTGGAACAATCATCACAAGAGCCACATGAACCTACGAAGCACCCTACTTCGACTTTATCTTTAACTTTGCATTTTTTACCTTGCTTTCGAACTCTGTCACAACACCTACAATTTCATGCCTGCGCAAATAGTATAATTATACAGCACATTGCAGTGATATGAATGAATGTGCTACGTTAAGCATGCGTGTGTTGTGTGGGGGGGGGGGGGGGTGCGTGAGTTTGTGTATGCCAATGTGTGTGAGACGAGGGAAAGAAAAGTGAGAGGGAAGGGGTGAGTTTGTGTGTGACAGAGTGTGTGAGACGGGGGAGAGAAAAGAGAGACGGAGGGGAAAAGATTGGAAGAAGAGGGAACGAGAGAAATTAGAGGTAAAAAGACAGATATACCATTGACTAAATGGACTTAACGAAGATAATTTGACGAAGTGACCTGTTTAAAACGAATTTCAAAATTTAATGGTCATTTCGACACAAACCGATGTCCAATGACAGAAGTTGAATTTGTCTAATAGTACAGTGGTCAACTGAGTAGTTAACTCTAAAAATGATGAAATAATTGTTATTTTTTTAATTATTAAAATTTTCTCACCGTAATCGATGTAATGATTTGTTAATATAGTATAGTAGCTTTTAGAATCCTTTTGATAAAATGAAAAAATTGACGTTATTTTTTGGATGGAACCATGCAAAGAAAAAATGACTGTACAATTATTATTCATTAAAATTTTAATAATGATAATGCTAACTGGTAAATCTAATAGTTGAAAAGAACTTAAAGATATACACTAAATATGTTAATGTATCTAAAGGTATGCATATATTATTTCGAATATGATCCTTATTTATAAGTTTATTTAATTTTGCACGAACTATATGAGGGCTATATGAGGAAGCCTTATATATAATGTGAAAACTAATTCTAAAACTCTAACTATACGAATTTTTTAGGATTTCATTTTGACTATCGTGTTCTAAAAACTAACTCTCTCACATAAAGACAAAAAACAACGTATCGAAAAAATATAACTTATGGACATTTAGAAGAAAACAATTATGTTACAATTAATTTAAGTTTATTGTAATGTAATAAATGTATGTTTATTTACGCATAATATAGTCATTGCAAAAATTATTTACATAATATATAAAATTAATAATCAAATTACAAGATAATTTTTGCTTTGATAAGAGTAGACGATCAACAAAGTGGTTACATAAGTATATATGAGATTTTAAAAAGAAATAACATATGTATTAGAAAAGAAAAGGTGCAATCAAATTAAATAATTTTTAATTACTATATTTGTGTATATTTAAAACCTTTAAGATGCAAAAATATGATATGACTATTGTATACTTAAAACAACTTTGTAATATGAATATATAAATTTATATATTTAAAAAATATAAATAAAATTATTTTTGATGGGGTCTTTATTTCTTGATAAGTTAATTTGCATATCAATAAGCCTTATATCTGAAAAACTAATTCCAAACATCTAAAAATTAAACTAATTAATAAAGTAACTTATTATGACTTGATTTTAATTGTTGTATTCTTAAAAGCACTTTCTAATATGATCTGAAAATTCATATATATAAAAAATAAAAATAACATATTAGATTTAAAAGAGGGAAAAATGATGTTACAATTGAGGTTTAAGCAATAAGAATAATGTAACAATTGATTCATATTTATATATTTTAATGTATGCTTATCGTATCCATGTAAAGTTTAATCAAATATAATATATAGATTTTAGAATCTTTGGGTAAAATAAAAAATTGACCATCTTTTTTTGGTTGGACCTAGTGTTATCAAAGGCGCGCCTTGGCACAAGGCGCACTCCTTGCGCCTCGCCTAGGGCTAGGCACAGCCCCTTTAAAAAGGCGCGCGCTTAGGCGCCCAGGCGCAAGGCGGTGGTGGAGGCGCAAAGAAAAGCCCAAAAATCTTAATTTTTATTTTTGCTTCATGATATCATCTCAACTGTTCATTATTTTTTATTCTTTATTTCATAACATGATAAATCAATATCTAAATCACAAAAAAACCTAAAATCCCTAATCAATCGATTTTCATATTGTTGTTCATTTTGCTAGCGTCTCGTCTCCAATTGTTACTCTTTTTAAGTAAATCTGCTCATTCACTTCACCTTGTAGACAAAGAAGATGAAACTTGAGAAGAAATGTCTACCAGACTTGGAGCCTATGATTCTCTTTTAAAGAAAACATTGTTGCGTTATCCTTCACTAATGATGACGACGACATTTTCATATTCACTTAGGATCAACTACTTCTCATTGGATCTGATACTTTTTCTAGTGTTCAAAATCTGTTAAATTGCCATGTTCTGAAATTTTTTTACGTGATTTTACTAGTTTAATGCACTAATATCTATTTATTTTTATTTTGCGCCTCACTTCGAAAAGGCGCACGCTTGCGCCTTGCGCCTAAGCTCCAGGAACCCTTTGCGCCTTAGGTGCGCCTGTAATAACTATGACTTGGACCACACGATTAACAAATGACTGTCTAATTATTATTAATTAAAATTATAATAATGATAAATTTTATTCATAACTATGATATTTGAAAAGGATTTAAAGCTATATACTAAAGTTTAAACATGTTAGTGTATGTAAAGGTATGCAAACATTATTTTGGACGTGATTCATATTTTTAAGTTTATTTAGTTTTGCAGGAACTATGTGAGGGTTATATTAGAAAGCCTTATATAATCTGAGAACAAGTGCTAAAAAAACATATACTAATTTATTAGGATTTAATTTTGACTATTGTGTCCTTAAAACTAACTCTCTCGTATGATAATAAAAAAAATTGTATCTAGAAATTAAAATTCACATATGAGATTTAGAATAAAAAGAAACATGTTACAGTTAATTTAAATTTATTATAATATAATAAATGTATATATATTTACACATAACATAATCATTGCAAAAATTATCAATGTAATATATAAGATCAATAGTACAATAATTATAGGATATTATTTTGCTTTGATAATTTCGGACAGTAATCAAAGTGGCTATATCGCATATATGAGATTTTTGAAATAAATCACGTATGCATTAGAAAAAAAGGCACAATTAAATGAAATAATTTTTAATTACTATATTTGAGAACATTTAAAACCTTTAGAATGTAAAAATATATCTATGTAATTATACAAAACAAACGATTAACTAGTTAGTTTTTGTATACGGCCTTACGATTAATGAAATTACTTTTTATTTGTATATAATTATATTTTCATGAAAAAACATTTAGTAGGTATAAAAACTATAACTTGATGACAAGTCATTAAAGATGCAAAAAATTATTCCAACACTTCAAAACAAGGACACATCATCTTCATTAATTTAATTTTATCATTACTAGCATCTTACAAGAATAAAACACACACACACACACACACACACACACACACACATATATATATATATATATATATATATATATATATATATATATGGGTCGTGATCCATTGCTAGCGCTGACAAGTTGTCAGCGCAATCTGACCGTCCGCTACATTATGTAACGGACGATAATTTACCGTCCGCTACATTATGTAGCAGGCGGTGAAAAAAATGGCAGTTGTGGCGCGCGATCTGGCCGTCCATTCTCGCGCATAGACGGCCAGATCGTGCTGGCAACTTGAGTCAAGTTGCCAGCGCTAGTAATAGATCACGACCCTATGTATATATATATATATATGGGAGCTGATACGTTGCTAGCGCTAGCCCTTATCGTCCGCTACATTATGTAGCGGATGGCAAAACAGCGCTAGCAACGTGCTAGCGCTAGCAATGGATCACAACCCTATATATATATATATATTTATTTATGAAAGCATAATACATATAAAAGCAAAGCAGAATAGAGAGATGATTTAGAAAGGATATGGCAACAACTTTAAGGGCAGAGAGAGAGAGAATCTAGATTTTAAAATTTTCTTTGAATTTCAAAAGTTCAGGATGCAGTGTAGGTTTTAACTAGATTAAATCTTAGAATGCTAGGTTAAACTACCAAGGTTCTTCTTTTGGGTAAAAACTCAGGGCATGCGTTAGTCAACGGGTTTTTAAAGCCATCACACGGCAACTAACCCTAAAAGACTCGCTCCCACTTTTGTTTAAAACCTTTAAGAAAAAACCGTCAAAGTCTGTTTAGAAGCATAATCGATTTAAAATCTGGCTAAGGCCTGAAGTAAACATAATCATTTTGAAATAAAAAATTTGTTTAATAGAGTCTCTCTGGGCCAAGTAATTGCCATATGATCTCTAATCAAGACTATATTGAGTTGTTTTTAGTCATATTAGACTTTGAGAGAATCCGTTTCAGTTCATAGAATGCTTTTCACCTTAGAGCGTTTTCACCCCAGAATAATAAACAAGTTTAAAGGAGTAAGAGAATTACTTGAAATAGCTAAGATCTTGAGCGAATAATTGTGAAGTTTTTTTTATAGAGAGTGGTTAGATAGCATGAAGAAAGCATAGAGTTTTGAGAGAAAAAGTGTTTGATTGCTCTGTAATCGAATTCGTGTTTTTACAAAATGAATATGCCTTGGCTTAAATAGGCAGGAAAAGGTTATGAACAGGCATTTACATGATTGCCTATGGTTTACAGGCGTACTATTGGTTGTGACCTAAAGGACTACATTACAAAATAACTTTTTACAATAGTTGTAAAGCTAATAATAAAAGCAAAGATGCTTAATACAGCTGTCTTGGCTTTCTGTAAAGGCTAGTCTGTCTCAGCCTTGGACGAGCATCTTCTTCTGTGGGTCTTTAGCTTTAATAATGCATCTACTTAATCAACTTGAGATCTTGTCTTCTTGCTTCTACGTCTGTCGGTCGAAAGTAACTTTAATAGCTGTCTGTATGCGTGGCCTGTTTATTGCTACTCTGCTTCTAGAAGATCCCTCTTTGAGAGATGAATCTTGAGTCTACTGGTCTTCAGTCTTGTGTTCCGTCTCTTCAGTATTTGCTTCTTCTGAAGATTCACTGGAAATTATTGGGCTTGGACTTGGTCTTTGTGCATCTTGAAATAACGAGTCTTCATAGATGAGGCTATTTGCTGTAGCCGATTTCTTGAAGTCTTCTACTGCCTTGTCGGGTCCCATAGTGTGGATATTGCTAAACGTTTTTGCTAATTATTTCAGCAAATGCTTTCGCTACTTGTTTCTGGACTGAGTAGGCTTGTCTTTTTGCCTTCTTCTTATTTCTTTTAATTTGTTCCATTTTACCCAAACGGTCAGGGGTTTCAGGAATTAACTTGCCTTTACCTGATACCTGTTTTTCTGGGCTAGGAGTTTTTTCTCCTGAACTCAAAGGATTTTCAGAGATTTTGAGTAAACCTCCAACTTTAACAGGATTTGATAAGTTTTTACTAGCTACCTGTAGAACTGGACTAAGAGTTCTTTTTCCTGAACCCGAAGGTTTTTCAGTAATTTTGAGCAAATTACCAGCTATAACAGGACTTGATTATCTTTACCGGAAGCCTGTGAATTCGGACTAGCTACTCCTTTAACCCCGGAAGTAGTGGGTTTTGATGAGTGGTGTTTAGAAAGGGTAGTGGTATATCTGTTCTTCCGGTCATTGGCTTCTAATTCTAACACTTGTATTTGGGCCTTAAGCTGGGCTATTTGTATGTCAAAATGCGATTTTTCTAAAAGGACATGATCATGTCTTATTTTTAATATATTAAAATGCTTAATTATGGTATTGCAGTTTTCACAGTCTGCAATGGTGTCTGTGTTTGAACCATCTTGAAAATCTGGGCTAATATAGTAGTTAGGCCCATAATGGGTTTGGATGAGTGTAGTTGCTTCTTTAAAAGTAATAGTACCTTTATACCAAGGCTTAGGGTAATTACCAACACCTCCGACCATGGCTTCAGGATAGCTTTTGAAAATGTCTGGCATAATGCCTTTAAAAAAGCAATAAAATTTGTAATTTTTCGTGTCTCTTATTTTATGAAAATAGTTAAACAAATTGCTGACCCTGGCAAATCTGTTATTCTTTTCCAATCTAATCCTGATAAAACCTTTGTCATGCTACCTCGTTGAATTAAGTTCAATGAACTTACCCCTCCTGAAGATTGGGTCATAGAAAACAAAGCTGCTTATCGCCGAATCAATCCCCAAAATACGCAGATTGACCATATCATTGAAACTCCTGAAGGAGATGTCAAGATTCGTTTCAGTCAACCAGAAACGTCTTCCCAAAATTGCAAAATCCTTCATTCTGGCAGCTCTAGTCAAAGTGCTAGATATACTTGTTCTTCTATTCCTAGTCAAAATTTTCAATCTTGTCAAAACAGTGAATATCATTCTATTCCCCCTTCTAGATCAAGTAGGGATCCCAAAATTATCTTTCAGGGCATCAGGAATAATAATTCTTCTGTCCCAGAAACCATGTATACTCTTGAAACTCCTAGTGAGATACCTTCTTCTTCTAGTCAAAATCAAAATACTTATAACCCCTTTGTTCATGATTTTGATTATAATATCCTTGTTATTGAAGCTTTCAAATCGATCATAGGAAACTCAATGATGAATTCTATGCTAAACATAATCACACCAATCGTACTTGGTATCGTATCAGTTTTTCCACTAAGCAAAGAGCCCATTATAAAGAATTATTCTTCCAAACTCTCAAGGCTTATAAGACTTATTTTCCTTTCTTTGGTTGGTTTTATTCTTATTGTCTTGATAATAATATTGAAATTCCAGAATATATGAATCCTCAAAAGCAAATCAATGTTTTCAAACGTATCACTCGTGAATGGTATATATGGCCAACTCATGAGAAACAGGAAAGCATCCATCCCCTTTTCAACAAATTTGCCATGAAAGGATACATGAATTCTAATTTCCTCGCTGCTCCCTTAAAACATATAGTTGATACCAGTACTTCCAACCACCTCAATTCTGTTACTGCTGGTGAAATTCAATCTTTAGCCGAACAATTCAATTACACTAATATTATTCTTAGTACAATTGGAGAACAACAATGGATCACAGACCTATATATATATATATATATATATATATATATATATATATATATCTGTGTGTCTGTGCGCGCGCGCGCGGGCAAAATTTTTCACGCGCGATCTGTGGATGGTCCAGATATTTTTTTTTGCGCTTTTTTTTCTTGTCCGCCACATAATGTAGCGAGCGGTACTGTTGACAATAATACCGTCCGCTACATCATCTAGTGGGTGGTAATAGTACCGTCCGTTACATAATGTAGCGAATGGTATTATTGTCAACAGTACCGTCCGCTACATTATGTAGTGGACGACGAGAATTAATGTGAACCTTGCCGATGAATGGTCCTCTTGCATTTATATTGAAAATATTGATTGTTGATGACTATTATTCGCTTTGTGAATATTCAATGCTTCATAATGCCATTCATACACACACCCCTTTTGGTAATGCCAAAAAGGGAATATGACTCGGCTAGACATTTAGTTGTGTTTGTTTTATATTGTTGGCATGCATTGATTGCGGGGGAGCATACATTATGATGGAATATGCATAAGGTAACTTGATAGGGGGAGCTTACATGCTTGAATCATAAACTATCTTGTTACTCTTTAAATATGCATGAAGTAGAAGAGTTTATTGAGCTACATTGCATATCTTTATTTGGATCATGAGGGAACTCTTGATGTCATCAGTATGAGTTCATGAGTTATATGCACTTCACGCCATTATCTTACTTATAACTATCTCTTCACACATGCATACCCTTGTCTCTTTGTTGATGACAAAGGGGGAGAAATAATCTTGATTATATATGCTATGTGATTGTGTGTTTTGAGAGAACATTAGAGGAAGATCATATCTTGTTTTAGCTAGGGAAGCTAGCTACAAGCTTAATTGCTATATGAGATAAATTGACATATCTTGAGTATACAAGCAATGATTGAGTGTTCTATGTGATATTGTTGTGCTTAATTGACTATCATATGATACATCTTACCTATATAGAATCAATGATTGTCATAAAAAAAAGGGAAGATTGTTAGCCCTATGGTTGGATAACCTAGGCTTACATCTTGTTTTGATGATAACTACACATTGATTATGTTCTAATGCGTTCATTGAGTGTATTCTTAGTAGGTATATACATGCACACTCATGAAGACACATTTGATAAGTTGGATAGATGGATTAAAGCCAAAGAAGCTTAAAGTTATAGTGGACATGCTATAGAAGCTTCATCAAGTCCAATGTCGAAGAGCAACAAAGAATGCATAGGCTAAGTTATTATTGATTGATCTTTACAATTATGTAACTAGCCTTGGTTTGATGCTTGGATTGATGACTATGACCTAAAATTACCTTAGGACACCTTGTGCATTGCATGTGAGTTCATAATCATTCACACAAGCGTGGTTCTTGAAAATGAGTGAACTTTGGAGCTTACTCAGATTTTCTCAAAACAAAAATTGGTTCTAATCTTTTCATATCTTGATAAAAAAATTCATTATCTTTCCAACGCAAAAAACGGCACCTCAATCGGATTTTTCTAGAGAAAGTTATGCCCAAAATAGGAAAGGGGGTTCTGTGAGGTAGCCGATAGGCAGTAGAATATTACAGTCGACTGTAATTGAATACAGTCGACTGTAATTGAATATAGTCGACTTCATTGGTCAAAATTCAATTCCAACGGCTATTTTCGAGGACAAAACTCCAATGGCTATTTTAGAGGGATTACAGTCGACTACATTGGGTTACAATCGACTGCAATGGCACTTTTGCCCATATTATGCCTATAACGGCTATATTTCATTTGCTCTCTATATAAATGATTTGGGGCTTCATTATACACCATAGAAACCACATTCTAAGCCTTCATTTATTAGAGAAACATCAAGGCTCATAGATTAAACTTTTCTCTCTTCATCTTCATGATTTTACATCATTAAATAGAGCATCTTTGTGAGCAATTCCTTGATTGAGAGTGAGCATCCTTCAAGTCATCAATTCTCTTATCTCTCTATTGCACTAGAGCTTTATTTGTACTCATTTCCTTTGAATAGGGTTTCTTTGTACACATTTGATCTTTGTAAAACGATTGTGATCAAGGCTTGGGTTTGTCAAGTCTTGGGTGAACTTTGTAGATTCAAGGCTTGTGCTTGGTGTGGGGATATCACCAATTGTTGTAAGGGTTTTGATCTTGACCCGAAAGAAGATTGTTGCTAATGGATTCTAGTGCTCTTGCAAGGGACTTCCTTGAAGAGATGGATGTAGGCTTGAGGGTATATCAAGCAGAACCATTTAAATCTCCTTGTCAAGTATCTCTAACTCAATCTCTTTACTTATTGCTCTTTAATTGTTTGAGATTGTTTAGTTAACATCCTCATTGAAGTATTACTTGGTTTGTTTGAGATTTATGATTGTGCTTAGTTTAAATTCCCCATCATATTTCAAAAACCCTATTCACCCCCCTCTAGGGTTGTTTTATTGGTTTCAAGTGGTATCAGAGTCTTGGCTCTTGATTTTTTGGTTAACACCTAGAGAGTTAAAAGATCATGGGGTTTCCTAGTCTTGAGGGGAGTTCTATTACTAGACCTCCACTTTTTGATGGGTCTTCATATAGTATATGAAAAATTAAGATGGGAGTATTTTTAGAATCTTTAGATTATGAAATGTGGGGAATTGTTGAAAATGGCCCTTATGTTCCAACCAAGAGGATTAGGAATAAGCTTGTGCCAAAGGAGAAATCTGAATTTAATGACTATGATAGAAATATGCTTTGCATGAATTCTAGAGCTAAGAATTCTCTTGTTTGTGCTCTGAACACAAATGAACTCAATCGAGTTATTGCGTGTGATTCGGCTAAGAGTACGTGAGATACACTTCAAGTCACTCATGAAACTACTACAAGAAATAACCCTTACACCGGCGGTCGGGAAATGCAGGCATAAGGCAAAGAACCGCCGGCATAGGTTAAGGCAGTGCCATAAGAGCGTCGCCTTTAGTAGCATTGTAATAGACATGCTGGCGGTTGAATGGGTCTATACCGGAGTGGGTCTATACCGGAGGTCAAACGTCGGCATTGATGTCCCCTAATCCAACCCCTAATGCTCATTTTGCAGGCGGTAGATATCTAAGCCGGTGGTCATTAGGCTACGCCATAGCTAAATATTTTTAATTTAAATAATTCATTAAATTATTTTGACAACGGGGCTAACCGCCGCTATAGACCTATTTATATATTTTTTTCATCTAAGTCGGCAGTCATGGACGCCACCATAGCTAAAAAAAAATTAATTTAAACAATTAACTAAAGTATTTTCGGCAACGGCGCTGACCGCCGCTATAAGCTTTTTTTTTAGATTTTTTCCTTGTGCCACCAACTGCCCCTACACGTATCCATTTTCTTTTTTGCAATTTATATAAGAAAGGGCCTACACGAAACAAAGATTAAAGTAGAAGAATAAATCACATTCATGAAACCTTTAACAACATTTTCAGAATTCAAGAAATCTAATACATCCAGTTAAAGTGCATCATAGACTCTAATACAACTTTAAATGGTTCAAGAAAACCATTATTAACCCTATAGCAGTTTGTTCAAACACTAGACACATCCCATGCAGTCACAAAATTATCAAGATCTCGCACATCATCAATGGTAACTCACAGGTTTGCCATCTCTACGTCCATTTGCATTCACATCCATGATAATCTGTTACAAAGAAAAACTTGCTCATTATGCGGAAAACCACACTAAACTCAACAATATGATTATGTCAAAACAAATAAGGCTTATATGGATGATACCATTGATAAATACGAAGAAGGTTAATGTGTTCATTGTTAACGATAATGATGTGCTGAGAGATGTGATACAAAAAAGAGATGTGATACAAAAAAGAATTGTTCTAGACAACTAGATGTCTACCTGGGCCAAAGGTGAATTAAGGCAATCATATTCGTACAGACTAGTCAATATAATCTTCTCATATTTGTGTTTTCATTGTTTCCGATTCTGATCACTTGTCATTTGCTTTTTCAATATGTATCATAGTCATTATGGAACGCTTGTGGGATCCAATACAACAAGAAGAGGCAGACACTTTTGGGTTTGGACAAACGAACAAAGAAAGGCAACAAGCAAAAGAAGAAAAGCAATGATACTGAGATGTGGCTGAAGCTAAGATTGATGGCATTGGGTGATGAAGAAAGAGCAGCTATGCTGTTGATGGCTCTCTCCTGTGGATCTACTCTTCATGCTTAGATTCCAATTAGCCAATTATCTACCTCCCAAGTATCTTTTATCATCTATTCTTTCTAAAAGTTTATGTTATTTAGTACAATCTAAGGATTTTGACCAAATGCAGCCTTAAACGTGAAACTACGTTTAGTGGATGAGAGGCTTCAACAGGTAAAAAAAATCAAAACCTTCCCCACTTGAAACCTAGAAGACTAGGGTTTATCAAGAAGAAATTAAACCTAAATTTAGACTGCTGCAGATGGGAACAACATGTTATGGACTTGGAGAAAAATCTCCAAACTCAGGAGCCCTCTAAGACCCGTGATTAAATCAAAGGTTAGGAATGGTGCAAGCATATTCCTTTACAGTGACATGTTGGCAAAGATTATGCTAGCAAAGACTAGACGACTCACCTTGGCAGCCACTGTCTACTGCATATGAAGGGAAAGAGATACAAGAATTTTCAGACACACAACCAAACCACCTCACATTCTCATCCAAGATACTGACAAAATGGTGCTTGCCAAAGTCATGATGACCTTGAAAAAGCAGACTTTAAACCATGGCAATTGAATTTTGCTTAGGAGGTGTGGGATATTGGACTATACCCTATCGGCTTTAATCAATAGGATGGTTGAATTTTACTATTTTCCCTTTGCATTTTTGCCAAAAATAAAGAAAAGAATCATAATTCAATCATTTTCGGAGTAGACTCATACAAAGAGTTGTAGCAAAGAAACCAAACTACCAACTTTGTAATTACAGAACCAAACTCTTCATATGAAGCTCATTACACAAGAAAATATGAGCCGGACAGTTTGACACACAACCATAGACAAAACTTGCAATTTATAATATCCTTGTTCAACTAAAAATTGATTAAACAATACTCCTTAGCAAAACGCACAGTCCACAGCATAGTGTGCACACAACAAGTGATGTAGCTAAGACGCCACTTCCAAAAAAGGAATTCAAGTCTTCATCATATTTCTAATGAAGCAAAAATGGTACATATTCCACAAATCAACATAGTTATGCAAGAAGTGAAGCATAAATGGTACCTGATAAGTAGAACATGGGCGTTAGGTTGGGATTGCTGGCACATAAGATGATTGATGGTTTCCAGCATTAAGGCTATTGTTGCATTGACTTCACCCATCTCTTTCAGTTAAGTTTCAAGAGAATCGATCTTTTTAGTTAGTGCCGTCTCTTTAGTGGACTGCTCACACAAGGCTAGTGTGTTTGCACGAGTGGCCATCCACCCCATAGCCCTCATTCTACCATGTCGCTATTTGCCAAGAACTTCTGTAAGGATGTCAATCTCACCGGTGATGTCTTCTAATGCTGAGGCCTCTTGGAGTCTTTGGATATCATCCTATAAAATCATAGTTAGTCAATGACATATCATGGCTCATACTAAAGCTATCTTACTGAGGAATTAACAAACACATATTATGTGGAACTTACAATTTTACTATGTGTTTGTGGAAGAAAGTCACCTCCATTTTTCTCAAAATGTCCACGAGACTCGATCCACATGGTTGCTTGAGTAGGTTTTACCTTGTACTTCTTAACCTTTCAAACACGATGTATACAATGCCACTTTAGAACTATATCACTAAACAGCTACCAAAGCTAAAATTTAAAACCTTACATGTTTATGTGTCTTTCTTACAGCAAATGTGCGGCCTAAGCAATGTGGGTACTTTAGAGACAATGCATTCTTGCGGTTAACCTCCGCTTCTTTTCGTAATATAATGTTCATCAATACATTTCACAAAGTATAATAACTATACTTAGAAGATAAAACTATTGAGTTTATAATACTTGAACTTCTTTATCTTGCCAATACGTCACCAGGGTATTCCGTTGAGCCTTGTCAACCCTACTAACTTATGCAATATTCCTCAAGGTTACATGAATGTCATTTGCATCAAAGTACGCTTGTTTCAGGGTACATTTCCATTCTCTCCACTTTTTGTTAAGGTTAGTCATTATAGCCTCTTTTGCATATGGTTGATTAGTTGTAAATCGTTCTGCAAAAACAAGCAGTTTCAAAGTAGTAAGTTCAAAAGAGTTGTAACAAGTATACCATAACACTCATTTATACTTCAATTTCTGCCCAAGTAGCACCTTTGTCCTTCTGTGGAACTGTGTCCCAGTTGGTGTAGTTTATTGGTAAGAGGTTTGGCACATGTGCCACGCACCCAATAAAAGAACTTAGCTCCTTATGTGCTCCAGTGACATAACATCCCTGCTCGTCATACCCTACATGTACACGCGTCTCTCGTGCCCATGTTTTCGAGCACACTGTAGGACCACGTTTCTTCAAAGACCTAGTACCTAAAGCGAAGCATGGTATGTTTGGGCATAAACACTAATCACTGAGGCCATACCTCTATATTCAGGCATAAAACAGACTAACTAAGGTGAATTACTTATAAAAAAAAGATCAAGGAGACTTATAGTACATATATGCATAACTTGTACAACCGTCTTTGGATGTCGGATGCCGAATAATAAAGCAATTACCTGCTGCATATGCCAGATGCTCATTTTGTGACCCTTCGATTTGTACAGACATCTCGGGAATAGCGTCCTTTACAGGAATATTAACAATTGCCTCGGTAGTCATCTCAGCCATGCTGCATATGCCAGATGCTTATTTTGTGACCCTTCGATTTGTACAGACATCTCGGGAATGGCGTCCTTTACAGGAATCTTAACAATTGCCTCGGTAGTCATCTCAGCCTTGCGCATCTCATCAATGTCATTAAGTGAAAACTGTGGTGGTGGCATCTACATCCTGCCCTTGCTGCCTTGTACCTGAAGTCGATAAACCATTGAGGAACTGTAGAGTAAACTAGAACAAAGAAAGATGCTGACAGTTTATTATGCTCTACTAGGATAAGGAAGTACAATCTGAGTTCTAGATCATGCAATAATGAAAACTTGATGCATCATGAAGCAAAATATTATTGCAAACCAATTTCATGATAGATTTATAGTCTTTGTATGAAAGACAAACAATATCAAGCTGCATTTCTAATCCAAGGAAAAACAGTAACTTCTTACCGTGCTTAGGACAATGAACTGATTTATGTGTGTGCATTCTTTAAAGACAAGCAGTATCAAATTGGCCATGCCTAAGTTGTTTTTAAATATTAAAGTTTTCATTCACGATTATTGTGAAAAAAAATTCGTTCTTTAAAAAACGAACCATCACCCCAGCTGTTTTTTAAATAACAAATTGCTGTAAGACCTTGTAAATACAGCGACCCACCACCATTTCGCAACATTTTCTAATCACTTCTTTAAAAGACTAAGAAAAATCTTAACTCCTCCTTCCAACAGCAATTTCCTCATTTGATCATCAATGTTGATCCAAAAAAAAAAACCCTGAACATTGGAAAGCAACCATCTGTAGTAAAAGGTAAAAGCGACAAAAAGTTGTTTTAACACGCTCAGCCAGAGGATAATGCAATCCAACTCCAAGAAGCCAGGAAACTAGGACAAGGAAAATGTTGAGATAAAAAAGGCGAGATTTTGAATATAATAAATTTATTATGCTCCAAATAAACAAGAACATTCAATAAAAGAAGTAAATTATGCACCAAAACATCCAAGCAACACAGTTCAGTCATTGCCTAAGGAGTCATAATCAATCTTCATGCCTTCATCATCCTCATCCTATTTGTCTTTGTCTTCCTCCCCTTCATCTCCATTTTCCTCTTCATCATCGATAAAGGTATTCAATCTTTGCTTTTTAGCCTGACGATTTATGAGTTGGGACTCCGCTCTTCTTTTCGTTGAGCTTCTTGCACTTTGTTCATCAATTATTTCAGCTTCAACATCATTTCTAGCCCAAGTCATATCTTCTGCATCATGTTCAAGCTGGGAACAAAATATTCTCATCGGTCTTTGTTTCTACTTTAACATTCTTACAGAAGTCTCTTGGCCTTGTTCGTACGACGGTACGCCACCCGCCATCTCGAATATCATCAACAAAAAATAGTTGCTCAACTTGAGAGGCCAACACAAACGGCTCATCCTTGTACACGAACTTCTTCAATTTAACAAGTGTAAATCCATATGGATCTGTGGTAATCCCCGTATCTCGATTAATTGTGTCGTACCATTTACACTTGAACAATACTACCTTCCCTGCACCAAAGTAATCCATCTCAATTATATCTTCTAAAATGCCAAAGTATTCCACTAAGTCTTCGACTGGATTTGCATCTCTAGATGAAGAATAGCCATGTGTTGCTGCTAATACGTACACACCGTTGCTTTGTGTCTTCCTTTTCTGCTCAAGACTCTCAGTATGAAAGCGATACCCATTTATCAAGTAGCCATGACCCCTCTTGCCTATACCATTTGGACCACGCGAAAGAGCTTGTTTTTCTTTAGAAATATCATCCCCTATATTATGGACCTATGTAATTGTCTCAGAGTATTAGATAGTATTTAATTTGCACATAAAACATCATCAATTAACTTCATCTTAAAAATTCGGCTTAATTTCACCCAGCACCCTGTACTTAGGGGTCAGTTGCACCTAGCACCCTAGGGTTTTAAAATTGGCACCCAACACCAAATGACGGTCAAAATGACCTTTGACCAGATGTCCGTTAATTTTTTGAGGGCAAAATGGTCTGTTCACCCGTGGAGTCCACCTGCCATCCTAGTCAGCAACTATACACACCATGTCATCATTTTTCCTCAACAGCCATAACTCTCTTCCCCTTCCCCCCCACTCTCACATTCACTGATTAACCCATTTTCCCAGTTTATCACCATAGCCAACCACTGCATCCCATCACCACCTGTTACATCCGCAAACCACCACCAATCTCTGCCCTCCCCATTCACCCCCTAGCATAACCAACCACCATCTCCCCTCTTCCCACCACTGCCACCCACTACAAATTGGCCCACCAAGTGTCGACCTAGATTTGCAGATCCCCATCACTCCGCTGCAAATCCTGCCGTAGCAATCAACTCCTTTGATCACCAAATCTGTTGCCGAAGACCACGAGCTAGCATGCTAACCAAGGTTAGCCTCCGAAGAGCCCCATTGGCCTTCGCTGCCATCATCATGTGCCAGTCGTTGACCCATCGCGGTCGTCATCGTTGATTAATCACCGGATGAAGACTTTTTTTTTTACAGGCGTGGACTTTCGGCACCGACAAAGAGACCCGGCAGTTGAGTGGCGGCAGATCATGGATCGTCGATCTGGTAGCAGCAAGGCTGTGTCGAGGTGGTTGACCGGTGAAGAGAAGAAGAGAGACCCAGCACTGGTTACTCAGCTGATGGCCAGTGGTCCATGGATCTGGTGACAGATGGCGTAGGAGAGGAAAATGTCGTTGCAGGCGTCGGAGGCCGGGGTCGGAGCCTGGGCCGCTATCGCATTCTTGGCCTTCGTGTTTTGCTCGTTAAACTTGAGTTCTTCTTCCCTCCAATGACAGCTACGGTCTGAGTCTGTATGTGTGTGGGTGCGCGTGAGGGGGGAAATGATGTGGAGTGCCAATTGGTTGATAAGACTTTTTTGCCCCTAAAAAACTAACAGTCGTTTGGTCAACATATATTTTGACCGTCATCTGGTGCTGGGTGCCAAGATTTTTGAATTGTTTGGTGTTGGGTGCCAATTTTAAAACCCTGGGGTGCTGGGTGCAACTGACCCCTAAGTACAGGGTGTAGCGTAAAATTAACCCTAAAAATTCACATATAAACTCACATGGTTAGTAAACCACTGTTGAAATCTTTTTACAAAGAGTTATCGACTTCCAACGGAGTTGGTTTCTTTTTACGTCTTCCCAGAGTCATTTCACAAGTCTTCTTGAATGTGTTGGATGCGCATCAGAGAAATGTATTAATATAGTATTGAAAGGGAAATAATCAATAAATATCATATAAACGCTCTTAATCGTGATACTCTTCTAATTCATCGCAGTTGAACAACACATACCGGTGCGCCATCTCCATTTCCTTAACATCAAGATGAATGGATAAAGGAACACCAAACAATTGACCTTTTCGTTCAAATATTAGAAAACTCCCGTCCATTTCTTCTACATACCCGTCTTCATATCTTTGATGATGGTTCTAGACGGAATGATTACCTCTCAGATACATCAAACAAAACGACAAGCATTCTTCTGCTAATAACCCTTCAGCGATCGACCCTTCTAGACGACTTTTACATTGTATATACCTTTTAATCTTAAACATGTACCTAAAATGCATAAAATACGTACCGAATGGGAAATTTGTAATGGATACTAATATGAAAGTTCAAACCTTTCAAATGGATACATCTGACGATACTGTATGGGTCCAGCAATCCTTGCCTTTTTGACCAAATGAATTGGCAAATGCACCATTATATCGAAGAAGGCATGAGGGAAGATCATCTCTAGGTGACAAATTATCAAAGCTATCTTCTTGTTCAATCATTCAAAATCTTGTGCTTTGTAATTTTTAGACTCTAATTCCCTAAAGAAACAACACAAGTCAATTACAATCGAGCATACTTGTGGTGGTAGTTTCCCTCTTATTGCTATAGGCAGCAGCTGGTGCATTCGGATATGGCAGTCGTGACTCTTAAGTCCTGAAATCTTACCCTCTTTAACATTGACATATCATGAGATATTTAATGAGTATCCATCCGGAACCTTCACATTCTTTAAGACATGAGGAAATGTTTTTTTTCTCATTCTTAGACATTCTGAAGGATCCAGCATGCAATTTATACTTACCCGTACCAACCTCAATGGGATGCATTACTCGTCTTATATTCCTATCTTGCAGGTCAAAACGAGCTTTAAGAGTATCCTTCGTATTTATTTTAATACCTAGCAATGTCCCAATGATATTGTCACAAACATTCTTCTCAATATGTATTACATCCAAATTGTGACGTAAGAGAAGAAGCCTCCAATACGACAAGTCAAAAAAGATATTTCTTTTCCTCCAATTCGTGTCATTCGGCAAGGTGCTTCTACTTATCTTTCCAAATATGACAACAATGTTATATATATCTTCAAGCACATTGAACACTAAACGCAAAGCGGGAGGTGGCCTGTACTCACATTGTCCGTCCAATTTTTGCTTTTCAGACCTAAGTTTATGATTAGGATCTAAGAAAGATCGGTGTGCCATGTAACATTTTTTGCCATGCAATCTGCAGGAGTGAGTGTCGCCTTGGCAAACTGGACATGCCAACTTACCTTTGGTGCTTTACCTTGCTAACATTGCATATGCAGGGAAGTCATTGATCGTCCACATGAGAGATGCAGGCATCATGAAGTTAGTGTTACTCGAGGCATCATAAATTTTAACCCCATTAAATAACACTTTCAACTCATCGAGTAATGGTCTTAAATACACGTCAATGTCATTTTCGGGGGAAGTTGGACCAGGTATCAACAAAGGCATAAGGAAAAAACGTTATTACATGCACATCCATGGCGGCAAGTTATACACAACAAGGACGACAGGCCATATGCTATGACTAGAACCATGGCAGTAAGGATCCATACCATTGGTTGACAACCCAAGTCTCACATTGCGAGGATTGGAAGAAAATGTTGGGTGCAAATTATTGAAATGCTTCCAAGTTTCTGAATCAGCCGGATGATGTATTACATCGTCTTTGCGTTGTTTGTCATTAAACCATGTCATCAAATCAGTTGTCTTTAGTGACATAAACAACCTTTGCAACCTTGGTGTCACATGGCAATAACGTAATTGCTTTGCAGCTACTTTGGTGCTAGCCAGTAGACGTTTCAGGATATTCATTTCGTGGCTCAGCTCAAATATTCTTCCACCTAGACTGCTTGCACACTTTACATGTAATCAGTTTGCTATCGTCCTTCTAATACGACATACAATCATTTGGGCATGCGACGATCTTCTCATAGTTGAACCCCAAGTCTCCAATCATCTTTTTAGTTTTATACAAGTTACCAGCGGGCAATGTCTCACCATCAGGAAGTATAACCTTTAACTTCCCTAGTAACAAATTGAAAGATTGTCAGTCCATTTGTTGGTACACTTCAAATTGCAAAGCCAAACAATAAATGACAATTTGGTCTCCATCTTGCACTCTAGGAACAACGGTCGTTCATAATCACTTATATACTTGTAAATTTTTTTAATTGAACACTCGAGTCTTTTGGATGGGTCTCAAAGATGTCATTTACCATATCATGTAGACCACCACCACCAACAAAATCAGGCACCGAGTTATTCTCCGTTCCGTCCGACTGAGGGGTAGAAACTTCCCCATGAAACCTCCAAACTATATAGTTTGGCATAAACCCCCCAATTATTAAATGATCTTTGTATACACTACGAGATTGAAACATGCCATTCATGCAGTTCATAAATGGACACAAAATCTCCCCCCAATCTAATCATCACATTACTAAATGCAAAATCCAGAAACATGTCCACACCATTTAGATAGGCCTTAGAATGCCTCGAATAATGCATCCGCTCTTTGTCCATGTTTCTAGTGCATAAATGAAAGAAAATATAAAATTTTATGTTAAATAAGTAAGCTATGAGAGGACGTGACTAATAGACGTTTAATGAGCCCACTAACAAGAGTGGTACTCAAAAAGTCAATTTAGCATATTTTAATAACTAAAACACAATTATATAGCTAAATGGTTTCAATGAGTAGTTGAAAATTGCGAGAATTTTAGCAGAACCGCCATAAGAATAACTATGGTAGGCCTTAAGTTTCGACGTGGAAGGCAATAAAACACAAAACACAACCCATTGTGTGTGTAGACACGTCGTTGTTTGTTCACATTCTAAATCTGGATAGGGTTGTTCTTCGTGGTATTGTAGCATTGCATGTTGGTAGTAGCGTGGTAGCTGATGATTTTTAAAGTTGGTGGAAGTGTAGTAGAACTTGTTTGTCTGTGAGTATGGTGCTTAATGTTTTTTTCTTCTGCTGTAATAGAGCTTATACATCTTTCATGCAGATTGCTCTCTATTTAAAGGGTAATACTAGCACTTACATAGGTTTAGCTTCATCTGAAAAAGGAATAGAAGAAAAAATTGTGAAACAGGGGGTGCATATCAGAGTAGCTGATTAGGCTTTTAGGGATTTACTCTTAAGTTGAGTTGTCTAATGCCATTTTCCTCATACACCTTTCCAACACACAAGTGCACATCCAATGGGCTTAACTAATTAAGAGGAAATGCTGCCTAAAGAAGTTTTATCATGTTTCATGTCGTCTTAACTTTAAAGATTTTGCATATTGACTTTTTTCCATGAAGTCGAACAAGTTTTTTCTGGAAACAATTTGATTGAGATTGCCTTGTGTATAAGGCCTTTACATAGTCATTTGTCATCACTATAGATACTACCTACTAGTTACTCACTGCATCAAACTTTCTGCCTATTGCATCTACAGAAGCAATAATATTCTATATCTACGCGGTGTTCTGGAAGATGAGGAAATAGAAGAGGCTGATTGAGACTGAGGTGGAGTTAGTATAAGTCTAGTCGTGACCCAGATTAGAACTCTAACTTTGTCGATTTGGTACTCTTGTAATTCTTGGGAGTTGCATCTAATGTGCGTGCTGCTTCAATCATGTACTGGCAAAAGTTCTCTCCGCTTGATGCGTTTCCACCACTGTACATTATCTTGAATAGTAGTTGAATCCATTCGATTCTCTATTATCTATCAGCGACACGACAAGGAACGGCGTTGCCGACGAGCAATGGCCAGCGACGCTACCGATGACTCCACAAGACCAAAAGTGTTTGATCTTTGGAATTAGAATTTATGAAACTTTCTAAACATCATTAAAACAATCAATTGTACATTAATCGTTGCTTGGGTGAAAGAAATAATTACCTGATTAGATGGATCCTAAATTCAATCCTAAAGCAAATTAAAGAACCATTTGAGAGAAGCTTGGGACTTCAAACCTCTAAAAGAGAAGAGAAATTCAGCAAAAAGGATGGATTAATGGAGAAGAGAGATCAAGGAGAAGAGAGAGAGAGAGAGAGAGTCGAACCTGATTGATGAAGAACCAGAGAGTCGTGTGAGAGAGACGTACCAGAGAGTCGTGTTTTAGAGAAAGAAAACATAAAAATATAAGAAAAAAAGTTAAATATGAACTATCATGTTCTATGTGGGTTGCCAGTGAATCGGCTAAAACAATTAGACTGCCGGCATAGAACGTGTTTTGGCACTAAGTTTTGGCGCTCATGCCTTGGGGTGAAATTTTGATCTATTGCAGCGCCGGATAGGTGACCACTGGCTTAAAGCGACACTATAGATGCTATAGCAATGGTCATCGTGGAGTTGCCGTCGCAGCCCATGTATAACAACACCTTCATGTAGCCGCTGATATAGAGCAACGCAACAAATCATTTTTTTGTAGTATAGAAGAAATAAGTGCAGAGTAGTGAAGCTACAGTAAAGAAATTAATGCATGGTAGTATAATGTAGTGGCTGTAGTAGAGAATTCTGCCATTTTCCTGTGGAGGAGCCGCAGAAGAAAGAATAGAAAGAGATGGTGAACTGCACGTGTAAAGAGATCAATTGACATCAATGACATGGTGTTTGATTTTGTTTTAAAGTATGTGCAATGACCTAAAATGGATGGAGATGAAGACACCCTCTCCTTCCCTACACCAAAATATATACCACCACTATACTTGCTACATAAAACCACCATTGTCAACCATTAACATTTTACACCTCTTGCCACTACCATAAAAACACAACGTCGTTGCCTGATTTTTGGCCCAATCAGAATGCAAACCTAAAATAAAATTCAAAAATTAAATTAAATCCAAACTATCATACCGAAGAAACATGGATGAAAATCAAAACCATATCCCCCCAGTACAGAATTCTTGAAAAGATGTAGTAGGGATCTGACATATGCCAACTTTTCCTTAGCTGTTAATGGTACATGATTACACTGATTGAATGAAATTAATGAAGCATTATACAAGTACTTTAGGAGTAAACTGGTGTGAAACAACCAAAGTAGGAATTGCGAATTTGCAATTATCAATTGATAAATTGGGGTAGTAAATACCTTCTTTGTTTATTGTTTGATGTTAAATCCTCATCGAGTTGCTTCTCTATCAAAGAACATGAGGAAGTTCCTTAACACAATGGAGTAACGGAAGGAGGCGAGAACAGAAACTGGCGAGAAGTGAAAAGAGTAAAGCTGAAATCTAAACTTCCACGTGTTAACATAATGCTATGAGAATTCGGAGTCCTTTTACATAGTTGGTGAAATAGGGAAACATATACTGATTAGTTCATACTTAACTGGGTAATTACAAAATCGAATAAAAATTGTGCAAGTATACAATATTGGCTTCACTGTTTCAAATAAATGGGAAAACCTAAAATGGTGGTATCCCTGAGCTACATGATATTAACTTAAATTAAATCTGATTTAAATAATCAATCAAAAGGCAAAAAAAACCAGTTAATAGAACCTACGTGAAATTTCCATACATTTTCGGTATCAATACTTTTTATCGAATGACAAAGTTAAAGAATGTTCACCATGTTCTTGACATAACAGGGGAATTTCCTTAAATGACTCCATTTAGGAACACCCATAATGCCAACTAATTTTAGTTTCCAATAGCTCAGTTTACCATAGTCTTCATATTTGACATACCTTTACTTCATTCAAAATAGCATACCAGACTTGCGATAGTAGCATATGCTAGTAACCTTTACTTTGATCACCTAATTTAAAGGTTTAGAGCTTAGTTGACATAATTGATATAACGCTTGAGATATAGAATTTAAAGAGTCAGAATAAAGAGCAAAAACCGCCAATTATTTAGAGATGAAAAGGCATCTCGACTTTTGTTAGTGGAACTCGTAATTCTTCTTAAGATTTGCAAAATTTAGCCCATAGATTTCACCTCATGTGTACATGTTGATATTAACGAATATGTTAATTACTCTGCACAAAACATTGACTCCTCACGATAGACCAACAATCATATAAGTTGCCATTGGAACCACAATCTCTGTCCTAAACCCCAAAAATTTTCATTAACACATAATAGGAGCATAAGCAATTCAATTGTGGCAGGAAAGTGAAGAGGCCAATGTGTAGAAGATTTATATGCAATTCTATAATTAACTAGAATAAGTGATTATAAAATAAAAGTTAAGAATAATTGAAATGAAACTTGAAATCATTAACCATGACCATATCTTTTTAATTCCTTAATCACAATCCAGATAGATATCCCCAAAGCAACATGAAGAAAACAAACGATTCAAAAGTTTATCAATCAACATTTAGAATTTACAGGTTGAGGAAATGACACCGGGAATATTAATTTGGTTCTTGGGATTGATAATTGTTATACTACAATCAAAAGGAGGAAATTGGATTTTGACCAAAGCAAAGAACCATGAAGGGAATGATTACTATGTTAATATAATTGAAGAACTCAATATATAATTTGAGTTCTCTGCACACGAAGAGATTATCCCCGGTATGTAGAAGATATAGATGCAACTCTATAGTTGAATACAATAGGTGATTCTAAATAGATATTAATGATAATTGGAACAAATATTCAATCATTAAGCATTACCATCTCTTTCTATTCTCTTAATCATAGTCCACATAGATATCCGCAAAGTAAAATTAAGAAAACAAACAATCCAAAAGTTTATCAATCGACGTATAGAATTTACAGATTGGTAGAAGAAAGATAAGAAGCAAGATTTCTTAGCTGTGTTGAGGATGATGAAACTTGTGTGTAACACCGCGAACTTTGATATTGCATAACTGATTAGTTTATTTTTAAGCGACGACTTTTATATGCAAGATTTAACGTCGATTTTCATGAGTGAAATTTTATTGGCTACCATTAGCAACAATTTTTTTTTAGTTAGCATCAATGCATTTATTAGCAATTTTTAGCGACGATTAGTGAAGTGGGGTTACGTAACAACATGTTAAATTTTTATAATGCATTATTTTATCAAAAATAGTTATTATGGGCCTTTTCGTAATAAAAGAAAGTTTTAGGTTAATAATGAATAAACTATCGAAACTTTAGGTGGTTTTTTGGTAATCTTTCAACATAGGGTTTTTATATATAAACAACTACTAGAGAGCAGCCGTCTTTTTTTCCCATTCCTTTTTCTGAAGCTCGGTTTTGAGAGAGAGAGAGAGAGAAGGAAGCAGTTTTTCCGGTGATCGGATTATCTTTTCCGGGAAGATTCCCTTCAATGTTTATAAATCCATGTGTGACTAATAGGGGTTTAGGGTGTTAGGTAAGGGGGTGATCGTCGGGGGTGTGCATGTTGTGCAAAGTGTGGGTTTTGGTGTTATACCGTGACGTTTTCTAGTAGATATGCAGTATTGCTTGAGTGGCCGTGAGATGGAGTTATCGCCAAAGGAGAGGGCTGCCGTGAGTGAGATAAGGGGGTTCAAGCAAGTCACGGCCATGGTGGTTGTGACTGTGCACCTGTATATATGCGTTTGAGGGACAAGAAATGAGAAATAGTAAGGCAGAATTTGGGTTTAGAAAGAGGAATAACGTGAGGGGCTGTGCGGAGATGAGTGTATGTTTGTGCTTGTGGGTATATAATGAGGGAGGAAGAAAGGCTGCAAGGCAGCCATGTAGTGTATGGGTAAGGGACAAGGATGGAGAAAGAGAGAAAGCACTGCTGAGTGTATTGTGTCCATTTGCGTGTGGATATGGAGTGGTTTTTTTAGGTGTATGAAAGAGCAAAATGAAGGCTGCCGAGTGTGTGTAAGTGTTGTGTGCATGTGGATGTATATAGGTGTATACATTGGTGTTTGTGTGCTATGTATATGTGTGTGTATAATATATATGTATGTGTGGATGAACTAAAGTGGTGTGCATATGAGTGTGTGGATAAAAAACAAGAAGAAGGGAATACCTACTGTCGTGAGGCAGTGGGTGTGGGGAGATTTGAATGCATGATTGTGTTGTGTGAATAAATGTGTTAGTGCTGGGTGGGGGTGTTTGTGTATCAGTGTGTGTGCGTGTGTTTATATGAATGTGTGTGTGTTAGTGTAATGTGTGTGTGTGTGAGTCTAGTTGGATTGTGGGTCCATGAGTGCATTGGCTAAGAGAGTGCAGAGGGGAAGAAGAAGGGAAGTGCGGATCGGGTATTAGGATCACGTTGGGTTCGACGCGGGACTTTGGATCGTGCACGGTTACAGTTACCAAGTAAAATTTTACAGTAGGATACTTTAGGCTATGTTAGCTAGGATTTTTGGCAAATGTTTTCAATTTTTTGAAATCATATGTATTTTTAATATTTTCTGAAAGTCCAGATTTGTAAAAAAATTTGGAGTCTTTAAAACTCATGAAAAAGTTCTGGAAAAACTAGATTATGGTTTTTATAGTATAAATAAGTCTCAGTTTAAGTTTAATGTTTTTTAGAGTTTATTTGGTCTCGTTACAATATCAAATTAAATTTAGCAAAATGAATAATTTAAAAATAGTTTTAATGCCTTTTAAATATGATTTTAATTTCTATAATTTATATATATTTTTTAAAGTTATTACAAATATTATGGGACTCTGTGTTAAGCTAGAAACAATTATGGCTATTTATGGATTTTTATTGCATTTAAAGAATTATTTTTAATTCGAAAATGCTAAAAAATGCTCAAAAATTTATATATTTTTTTCATATGCTAGTTTAAGCTATAAAAATGTTTTATGAGAATTAATATCAATTTTGAGTTATTGTTGAACCTCGAGGAGTGTGTCAGGTTTCCTGTTAGGCTGGCCGTGTATGGGACGCGCTTTGGGTTGCTTCATTTCGGGTTGAGGTGTGAGCACGCTATGGGTAGTTAATATTCGGTCTATGATGTGTAAATGTAGATTGTTCTCTAACTAATAAATTACCAATCTAGGTTGATTCAGAGGACTCGATCGAGGTCGTTTAGCATCGCTTAGCTTGGATCGAGGTAAAGAATTCCATCTGAACCCTACTTCATCGTTCTGATTTCAAATATGTTATTATAATAGTTTTACGAATGCCATTGAACTCTGATATTATATTTTTCATTAAAGTGTAAGGATTTTCTCTCTGAACCCTACTCATCATTCTGAATTCAGATGTTTTAATCTTAACCGTTTCACGAATTCCGTTAAACTATGGTTTTATAAATTTTCATGAAAACATCGGGATTTGCCCGTGAAACCCTAAGTTGAACCTTTAAGTAAACAAAAGATGATTCATAATGAATCATCTTTTGTTTTATTGATTCGATCATCGTAAAATATTTTGAATTCTGTTTATTTCTTCTCAATATTGACACGAGTTAGTAAATCTAGGGAGTTATAAGGATTGTGCGTGTAGTTGGCGTTACAAGGATTATCTGTTGGTTGGGTTAAACTAGTACCTAAATGGACTAGTTAGTGTACATATGCATATGTAAAGTGTATCGAGCACTGCCAGGATAGTTTTGTTGTAAGTGCACTGCTAATGTTCAATGTTACCTATTTGTGTTTTATGGTACCTGAAATGCTTTGAAATGACTATTGATTGAAGGATTGAGTTGATACTCGTCCCTATGTCTATATCGAAATGCTATGGTTTTATTTGAAAATTCTTCTGAACAAATTTATTATTTGACTCTATATGAAAAACCGTCTGAATCGTTTTGTTGTTTTTAATCCTTGATCGACCTTACTGGGCTCTCAAAAGCTCACTCTCATTTGACTTCCTTTCAACATGTGATAACCAACATTAGGTGTGTGAATGAGCAAAATGAAGGTTGTCGAGTGTGTGTAAGTGGTGTGTGCATGTGGGTGTATATAGGTGTATACATTGGTGTTTTTGTTTGTGTGTTGTGTATATGTGTGTATAATATATACGTATGTGTGGGTGAACTAAAGTGGTGTGCATTTGAGTGTGTGGAACAAAAATAAGAAGAAAAGAATACCCACTGCCATACGGTAGTGGGTGTGGGAAGATTTGAATGCTTGATTGTGTGTGTTTGTGTGTGTGTGTGTGAACAACTGTGTGTAATGTATGCTTGGGTGTGTGTTTATTTGTCTGCAATAGGTGTGTGTGTGTGTGTGTGTGTGTGTTTATAGTTGGGTTGTGGGTCTCTGAGTGCATTGAGTAAGAGAGTGCAGAGGGGAAGAAGAAGGGAAGTGCGAATCGGTTATTAGGATCGCGTTGGGTTTGGCGGGTGCAGTAGGATACTTTAGGCTAAGTTACAATTTCTGCAAATTTTTACAAATTTCTGAAATCGTATGTATTTTTAATATTTTCTTTAAGTTCATATTTGTAAAATTTTTGGAGTCTTTAAAACTCATGAAAAAGCTTTGAAAAAAATAGAGCAATATTTTTATAGTATAAATAAGTCACAGTTTAAGTTTGATGATTTTTAGAGTTTATTTGGTATCGTTACAATATTGCATTGAATATAGCAAAATGAATAATTTAAAAGTAGTTTTAATGCCTTTCAATTCTGATTTCAATTTTATAATTTTTATTTATATTTTAAAGTCATTACAAAAATGATGGGACTTTCTTTTCAACTAGAAACAGTTATGGATATTTATTGCATTTAAAGAAATTATTTTTAATTAAAAAATGCTCGATAATGCTCGAAATTTTATATTTTCATTTCATATGTTGTTTTAAGCTATAAAAATGTTTTATGAGAATTATTATCAGTTTTGGGTTATTGTTCAACTTCGAGGAGTATGTCGGGTTTCCCGTTAGGCACTACAAGAAAACTAGCCTATAGTGTTGAAATTGCCTACGGCTCACACGGAGCCGTAGATACAAGTGTCCTTAGACCGACGGTTCAGGCTGAACCGTGGCCACATGGTCTAACTCTCTCTCTCTCTGAGACTTGCCCAGTTGCCAAATACTCTCACCCACTCCCAGACAGGCAGACGGCAGCACTCACCGGCGACGGGCGACGGGCGACGGGCGACACGGACACGGCAGGGGCTCCTCGAGTTGACTCTTTTTGGCAGAGCTCAGCTCAGATCTGGAACGAACAAGACAACGAGGGGAGGACTTCATCGGTGGACTCGACTACCGAGGTCCGACGCCGTCTTCAAATTCAGATCTGGAACAACAATCGAAGAAGAAGCAGTGACCGGTGAAGGCGAGAACTCCACCGGCCAACACTACAAGAAAACATGACTGTAGCAGCGCCAAATGCCAGCGGTTAACAATGACCGCTTCCAAATGTGAGGTATAGCACCGGCCACATGCATACTGCTGCTAAAGGTCACCCTTTTAGATAAGTATCTTGCTTTGCCCCTAGTTGTTTTTCCTCTTCTGTTTGGGTTAATCACCCTGTTCTAAACAGAGACTATTTTAGTTGAATCTTGTGTTACTTTGATCTGTTACTACTATTTTAGTTGAATCTTGTGTTACTTTGATCTGTTACTACTATTTTAGTTGAATCTTGTGTTTAAATGTTTGAAATCTATAATAGAAAATTTTTTAAGTTGAAAGAGATGAAAATCATGAAACAGAGGAGTATCTCAGCTTTGCGATGCTACTGAATACCATGAATTCTGCTAATTCATTGTAGAATTTTGAAATTTGGAGGTATTGTTTAAATTTGAATTGAGGAGTTTGATATAGTGAAGAAGATCCTGGTCAGTTTGAACCATGATTAGAGTGTGAAATGAGCTCTCTGTTCTGTGATATGAAATGCCATATAGTGGTGTCGGATTATGATGACTGTCATGTTTTATTCTTTAGTGCTTCAAGTTCTCATCTGTGCCTGAAATGTATTGTCACAGCATGTACTCTAACACTTAGCTTCGATGCTAGCTGTCAGTCTCATAATCCCAATTGCTCCCTTTGTACGCTCCACGTGCAATCAGAAATGCGTTTGCTAGTACTTCCAATGTTAGAAGGCATTTGGCAGTGATTGTGAAGTAATGGCGGGGTTATGGCAAAAAACACGAATTAACTTGATAGTGTTGGTTCAAAGGCTGACCTCTTATGTTCTGTTACATATATACTGTTGGATAGCTAGAGTTCAGCTTCGATAAAATTTATCTTCATCAATCTGTTGAAAGCAAATTATGCTTGGAAATTTCTGGTGCTAAGAGAATCTTTTGTGATTTGTTTGCTCTGGCATTCTTGCACTTCTTTGCACAAACATTGCGGCCATTTCGTATGTAGCTTTGACATTACTTGGTATGGACACTATGAGCTTTGTTAAAATAAATTTATCCCAAGTCGATATGGGTGATATATTCCTTGTTATATGTACTGCCAAAGTTCTTGAAGTCTTGTTGGTTTCTAATAATAGTTTTCTCTTGACCTAGTCCTTTGTGATATACTGCTGGACTTCAAACAGAGTATGCTTTTATCTTTTATGTGTAACATAATTGTCTGGAATTCAGAATGGCAGGAGCTGTAACTTTTTTTCCTCTCCATCTGTAATAGTTGGCATGCTGTAGCTTCATGGACTTGGGATGCCCAGGACGAAACATGTGGGATATGTCGGATGGCTTTTGATGGCTGTTGTCCTGATTGTAAACTGCCCGGGGATGATTGCCCAAAAAGTAAGTAACTGGCTTCAGAATACACTGTTATGTCTTGTTGTTGGGGCTTAGAGTTATGTTAAGATACCATTTATAGTTCTTCATTTTCGTAATTGGGATCCTCAGTATTGGTAGTTCTTCATTTACGTAACGAGGTCTCCCCCCCTGCTCGCTCTCTCTCTCTCTCTCTCAATCTCTCTCTCTCTCTCACTCACACACACCCCGTTATCATCTCTGTAAACTGAATTAATAGATTCATCTTCTTCATGTAAGATCTATCTTACCATCGTTGCCTCCACGGTCCCGTCCCAGCAACAGATCTGCTGCATCCCACCCACCACTACTCGATTTAGCTCATATTTCCACAGATATGGTTCTATTTAGGGTTTGATTGTGATACTAATACCTTCATCATGCTCAATTGTTAATTATGTTTTTTGACAATTGTGCAAGCAGGTTACTAGGTTGGCTGTCAATTAATGAAAGAAGTCGAGAAGGAATTTTCCATGATGGGGCTTGAGGGAGGAGTGCTATTGTTAGTGAGTAAAGGCAAAATCTCGTGCGTCTTCATCTTCAATGAAGAGTTGTTCTTCATTCATTTGTGGCCACTAATCATATTCAGTGCTGGGTAAGATTTCCCTTTATGTGTGCATTGCACTTGCAATGATAGAAATGCAATGGATGATTATTGCAATGGATGTAATCAATTGAACATGTTAGTCAACCTGATTAGGAGTGTAAAGAATAAATTGCAGTACTTATAAACTGTGAATGCTTCGAAAGATGACCTTTGAATTGGAAGAAAATTTAATGTGTTCATTATACATGTGCATGTTCCTTAATTCCAGCTTGATGGGTAGCTAATATGTTCATTATACATGTGCATGTTCCTTAATTCCAGCTTGATGGTTTGAGTCGAACATGTGCGATGATAGTGTAATTTAAAAGATGAGGTCTTGCTCTTTTCTACTTGTTTCTTCAAGTATAGATAGGTTCTCTGTCTTGTATTGAACTGGATGTTCCTTTTGGCTGCAATTGCTTTCACCGTAGCTGTTCATTCATCCTGGTGCTTTCTTAGGAATAATTCCAGTGTATATACATGTACATATAGTTGGTTCAGGGAATTGATCGTATACGGGTTTGTGGGTTCGGTAATATTGTAGCCGTAATGTATTTTTGTGTATTGCGTAAGTGTGCGGGTTGCGTGGGTATATATATGTAGGTAGCTGTGTGAATCTATGTCTAAGTGGGCGGGCGTGTGAGAGTGCGATGACTGTGTTTGGTGTGTACATGTGACTGTATTGTGGTTGCAAAATGTGGCAAAGTGCATGGAAAGGGGAAGCTGTGAGGTGTTGGTGTTCATTGTGCGTGGAAGTGGTGCAAAAGAAAGGGACTGTATGGAAACTTCCACTTCTGATCTGGGCTGAGCGACTGGGAGTGTACGCATGCCGTGGTATGTGGGCTGCTAGGCACAGCCGTGTTTATGCTCATGTATGAATTGTGGTGAGCTGTGCATGTGTGGTGTATTTGCGTGTGTTGCGTGAGTGAATTTCTGTGTCTTTGGTATGGTGAACTGGTGTAGTGTAGGGTGCTTAATGGGTTTAATTCTTGAAGGTGTGAGATGTGTACATATGTGGAATATACAGTGAGTGAGATGGGTGTTTTACCTGGGTAGTTCAGGCTTGATGTGAGTGTGTGCTTGAGGTTTGATGGGTGGCTAAATGGTTGAATGAGGGAGTGTTAAAACACACATTCTCTCACGCGCACGCACACTTACTCACACCTACACTTAATCTATCTATATATTCGTTGGACCACATTGTAAAGTTGTTTACCGACACTTGGGGTTCTGCAGAAATATAAGCACAAAATATATATATGTATATGGCATCGTCTATAGATTAGGACAGCTTTATGCTTCTGCATTTTTTTTTTCTTGAAATAACTAGAGGTCCATGTTGTATTAATGCAGATGGCTTCTAATTTATGTTTCTCAGGATTGATGCATGCAAATTTTAGTTCAGGCTTTTTGTTATTACCTATCTTAACCTTCTTCGACGAGATTGTTAATGCATTTGGCTAAACTATAGAGTTAAGTCCTTAAAGCATTGTGATTTTAGTTAATTTGATTGGCATGATTATGGTTCCCTTACTGGTGCATCTATTGATCTTGCAGTAGCGGTTCTATAAGTTGGTGCTTGGCAGGGGTGTAGTGATAGCATGGAAATGATTTTGTAAATATTTTTTTTGACAAATAAGGAGCTATGCCTACGGTATGTACCGTAGGCATAGGTTGGGAATAAAAATAAGAATACAGCTATGCCTACGGTAGTACCGTAGGCATAGCTATAAAAATAATAATACAGCTATGCCTACGGTAGTACCGTAGGCATAGCTGGGAATAAGTGGGCTACGGTGTAACCGTAGGCATAACCTTCAATCCCCGTAGGCATAGATCTAGGGCATCGCCACTTCTGGCTACGGTATAGTACCGTAGGGATAGGCTATGCCTACGGGACATGGCACCTATACCTACGGTACTGTACCGTAGGCATAAGCTGGTTTTCTTGTAGTGAGGGTTGATCGTGTGTGGGACGCGTTTTGGGTTGTATCATTTTGGGTTGAAAAGCGAGCACATTATGGGTAGTTGATATTAGGTTTGTAGCGTGAGAATATAGATTGTGTTCTAACAAATAAATTGCCAATCTAGGTCGATACAGAGGAATTGATCGAGGTCGTTTAGTATCTAAGCAGCTTGGATCGAGGTAAGGATTTCCCTTCGAATCCTATTTCATCGTTTTGATTTCAAAAGTTTTATTATAATAGCTTTACGAATTCGATTGAACTCTGATTTTATAATTGTCATTAACGTGTAAGGATTTTCTCTCCGAACCCTACTCATAATTTTGAATTCATGTTCTAATCTTAACTATTTCACGAATTCTGTTGAACTATGGTTCTGTAAGAACCCAAATAATATATAGTTAATTATTTTAATTCTTAGGCTACTTTTAAAATTTTAATAATATTTGAAATTACTTTTGAATAAGTAACATATCTTTAGGGGTATTTGGAGTTATTTACCAAGTTTAGAGAAATAAAAAGACTGATTAGGTTGTGTTTTATCGATAAATTGAGTTTGGGTCTTTCAGATAATGGAGAAGAAAGAAAAAATTAGGGCTTGAGAATTTTAACCTTTTACTCACAATTGGTAAGTGATGGATCCTAAACCTTAATCGAAGTACAATTGATTTGAAGATTTTAATCTTAGTGGTTGATTTTATTAATTAGGTTTGATACTTTCGGAAGGTTACGCAACTTTGCGAATCTTGTAGCGTGAATTGATGTAAGGGTTATACTTATGATACCCTTTCTAATAGGGATTTCACCTCTGATCGTTGATATCGTTTTGTTAGCTATTGATTGATTCTTTATTGATTCATTAACATTCAAATATTTTTTTTTTGGGTTAATTACACTAGGCACTCTCAAGTTATCACTTTGTAGCACTCTGCACCACAAACTTTTTTTTCGCTTCCTTACACCCCAAACTTACATAAGTTTGGCTACCATCACCCCCCGTCAATTTTCCGGCCAAAGGCCTCACCGGAGAAGTAATATAACTGAAAGAAGGGGGCATTCTGGGCAAAACGGTTGGAAAAAAGTGGAGGGAAGATTATGATGGGTTTGGCGCCCAAAATTGTTGTCTTCTTCCCTCTATACATACAGGTACCCATCAACAGAGGCAAAAAAACAGAGGAAGTGAGGGAAGAAGTCAAATATGGCTGATTTTTGCCATTGTGGAGAGAGGACTGTTCTGATAACATCATGGACTCCTCGGAATCCCGGCAGAAGGTTCATTGGTTGTGGTAGATATGGAGTAAGTTTTTAATTAGTGTTGATTTTCTATGCTTCTAAACTTTAAAAAACTGATCTTATGTTCAGAAAAACTGATCTCATCTTATGTTCCTAGTTTCCAGGATGTTGTAATTATTTTGGGTGGTATGATCCTGAGATGTGTGAAAGGTCAAAGAACATTATACCAGGGCTGCTTAGAAAGATAAGGAGTTTGGAAGAAGAGGCAGGATTAAAAAAGCGCATGAGCAGGAGAGAGAAAGTGGCTTGGGTGACTTTGTTCATCAGTTGGGGAGTAATTTGTATGTTGTGGTCCCAAAGGAGTTCTTAAGATAAAGTGGGAATCTGGAGGTGTAATGTGCTATGTAAAACATGCACTTAATTATGGACATCTTGTAAAACTGTAATAGATGTTTGTACTCTTTTGCTATGATATTTGCACTCCTGTACCAAGAACCATATTCAACAAAACATCATTCAAATACAAGACAATCAAAACTAACTCTTGTTTATAAGGGTCAAAAGCAATGGATGGCTTAACACTCCTTTTAAAAAGAGGCCATCTATGTTCACAAAAGGAATACCCTGTTCACACATTGTGGCCATTTACAGGACAACAAAAAAAGATTTACATCACAAAGAAAGGCCATATGTGTTCACAAAAAAGGCCATCTCAATTTACATCCCAACACTATCATCCAAAAAACCAGTACACTGACAATGTCATTCATAGCAGCCTCTTTACCTAGCAGCCTTCCCCTTCACAGCCTTCTCTGTAGCAGCAGCCTTCCCCTTGGCAGCTTTCTCTGTAGCAGCAGCCTTCCCCTTGGCAGCCTTCTCTTTAGCAGCAACAACCTTGTCTACTGCAGCACTCTCTACTTCAGCTTGGTTTTTTCTTCCAAACTTCTCCTTTACAGCAGCCTTTAGTTCAGCACATTTCCTTAGCCTATCAGACTTCTGTGTGGCAGCTTGCAATGTAGATAAAGACACAACTTTCTTGTGCCTTGACTGAATGGGACTGTGTCCACCTTAACTCCACCAACCTTTACAGGTTGAGACTGATGCTCTGGTACCCTAACATGAATCCCAGTGCTCAAGAAATGTGTATTCTTGAAGCATGGTTGGGACTGAATTACCTGCCAATAAATAGATGTCATTTATTGAAACAATCTAAATTCATTGGGCATTGTTTATTGTCAGGCAACACAATAAAAAAGGTCAGTGCATACCAAAGGCACTGGGTCAGGGACATTTACTGATGAGGTTGTTCTTGTTAATTTTGTAGGTGGCAAATTAGTAGCCTTTGTATTCTTTGTCACATACACTTTCTGTTGAGCTGGGGTAGGAGCAGCAACACTCCTTTTCACCTGTCACACCATATTCTTCATTTTTCAGATGGTTAACATTATAATACACTACAAATAAAGATTAAAAAAAAGTACTCACAGGCAACTTCCTCCTCTGTACTCTATTAGGTTCAATGTTGACAGTTTGAGATGGGCCTTGATCAGCAGCAGCAGCATTGGCATGAGCAGCAGCAACATTGGCACCAACTGTGCATGTTCTTCTATTATGACCTAGTGTCATACACTTGCTGCATTTTAATGACACTTGCCCTGTCTTCCTTAATTTGGTAGCAGTGGACAGTGGTGGTTGCTTCTCATCTAACTTCCTTTTCCTTCTTGTTTTAGGCCTACCAGGCCTATTCCTAAACTTAGGAGGTTCAATGGTAGGCCTCCCTAACTTTGGCCACATCTCAGGCCCATTCATTGGGTAAATCATGTGTTCATAACCTTTCATATATGTACTCATCTTGTAACAATCACAAACATATAAGTCTGGGTTGACCCCCTTCCAGTTCATAGCAGCAACAGCATGTGAACAAGGGATTCCTGTCAAATCCCACCTCCTACATGTACAAGTCATATTATCAATGTCACAGTAAAACTGGCCTGTTCCATTTGTCATTGTAACCTGAAACATCCCTTGCCCTGCCCAGCTTGTACTGGCATTAGCTGCATATACTTTGATCTTCTCCCACTTGTCAGCTATCTTTGGACAAAAAGGACCATAAGGGAGTTTCTGTCTCATTGATTCCCTCTTAACCCTCAACCTTTTCATCAAATAGTTCCTAATCCACTCCAGGCAACTGATGATTGGTTTATCCCTAGCTGGCAGCAACCTAGCATTGAAAGACTCACACCAGTTGTTCATTACAATATCACATTTTGGGAATGTTCTAAAGTGTGATCTACTCCATTGATTGGGTGGCTTGTCTGCTAACCAATTAATTGCCACCTCACTAGCATCACTGATCTTTTGCATCTTATTCTGAAACTCTATTTCCCAACTTGCTTTTCCAGTTGCTAATAACATATCCTTCATGGCCTTACCCCTAATCCCTGTCCCATCCTTGAAGTTATTATGCAAATGCCTTAAACAAAATCTATGTTCTGCTGAAGGAACAACAGACTCAAGGGCATTGATTAACCCCTTCTGCTTATCACTCATGAATGTCCAACCACTATCATTTGTTATTTCAAGGTCCCCAACTAACAGTTTCAAGAACCATTCCCAAGATGAGGCAGTCTCACCCTCTACTATGGCATAAGCTATAGGAAACATGCAATTATTAGCATCCACACCCACAGCTGTAAGAATTTGCCCAATATTATTCCCCTTCAAATGGCATCCATCTAACCCTATGAATGGTCTACACTGCTCTAGAAATCCCCTCTTCACTCCTCCAAGACATATATATATTCTCTCAAAAATAGGTTGCCCTCCACTATTATCAACTTGTATTTCAACTGTTGAATTGGGATTTGTTCTTTCTAACTCTGCCTTGTAATCCCAAAGTCTTGCATATTGTTCTTTAATGCTTCCCTCAATTACAGCAATGGCTTTCCTCCTAGCTCTATAAGCCTGCCATTTAGACACACCTGCAACATAGTCTGTTTGTACTGTTTCTGAAAATGAAGAGGGTGACCACTTTGGATTAGCCATAAACTTGTCAACATATTTTTTTGCAAGCCAAGTTGAGTTTACATAGTGCAGGTCAAAGCTTCTTCCACAAGTGTGCTCTTTCTGCACAGACTTTATCTGCCAGGTTGTGTCATTCTGCCTAATAGAGGCATACACAAACCATGGACACTCTTGACACACAGCTTTAATCTTCTTCTCTTCACTCCTCCTAAAGCATATCACCTTTCCATACTTCACATCATGCATGTGAACAGCCTCTTTAAATTCACTTTTGCTTGAAAAAATAGTGCCTACATTGAAGTCTGGATCCTTAATATGTTTAGCATCTGTAAAATCTAAAGCAGATTTATCAAACACCTCATAATTTGAGTAACCATTATCTTCATCTGAACCATGCAAACTTCTCAGCTCATCAGACTCACAATCTTCAGTCTCATCACTACAATCTTCAGTGGGGTCATTCTCCTTAGATACACCACCTAGTTCAGAACTTTCAACAGAAGTATCAATGTTTTCATTAAACATTGCATCATCTATCTCATCATCAGTTGTTATCTCAGTGTCATGGAAATCAGAGCCACTATCACTGTCCTCTTCAACATTCTCAACACCTATGGCCACCCTATCTCCACTCCCCCTAGCTATATCTTCATGCAACTCACCATCTGCATTAGCCCTAACTACATGCACCCCATCAACAGAGGCATCTACATTAGCGCCCACTCCATGCAACCCATCAACAGACTCATGTGCATTAGCCCCAACTCCATGCACCCCATCAACAGAGGCATCTGCATTAGCCCCAACTCCATGCACCCCATCAACAGAGGCATCTGCATTAGCCCCAACTCCATGCATCCAATCAACAGAGGTATCTGCATTAGCCCCAACTTCATGCACCCCAGCAACAGAAGCATCTGAATTAGCTCCAACTCCATGCACCCCATCAACAGACTCATGTGCATTAGCCCCAACTCCATGCACCCCATCAACAGACTCATGATGTTGGGTGTTGTCAACACCCTGCTCTGTTTGGCTAGATGGCAATGCAAGAATTTCTTCAGCCTCATCAAGTACACCCCCATAATGGTCCACATATACTAGAGCTATTCTACTATCTTGTAAGTTACAATTAGTGCACATGTTGTAAGCATCCTGATCATCTAGCAAAATCTGTATCCCATCCTTCATCTGTTTGTTAGGTTTAAGATAATATGCTGCTATATATGGTTGAACATCTATTTGTTTTAGCATTTCATGAATCTCAATGACTGATATCTCATCAGGATCTAGGTTGTCTATGTAAGCAACTTTTCCCCCAACATACTGTAAGTTGTCCGAAATGCTATTAAAAGCCCCCCCATCGTGAAATTTGATAGTATACCTATGAGAACCATCTGCAAAATAATATTTTATGACATTAATCAACTTTTCAGGTCCACTCACTAAAGGTAATATTGTTATTTCATAGTACTGTCTAATATTTCAAAGAACACATTTGAAACAGAGACAACCAACTTTGTTGTATGTACGAAACAGAGGCAACCAACTTTTCACTTCTGATAAAGTAAATATAAACAAACCATCTCATGAAAGCTACCAAATTACTTTTTCTACGTCGCATTTATATAGCCAATATCAACAAAATCAACAAAAAGAAGATGGAGAATGCGTACCATAAATTGGATTGTGACAGTCGAGACTATACTCCGCAGGTCTTACTCCGTACTCGAACCCCATCTAAATGATGATAATCACGTTTGATCGCGATCAACTTCTATCAAACAGAAAACCCTAACAGAAAACCCTAATCTACTTGTCCCTCGATTTGATGAAGGCGAGACCCTATATCCCCTGTCGTTTCATCTTCAATGTTTGAAAGGAGAAAAAATTGAGAAGGATGGTTTACAACAGTCCCCCGTTTTTCCCATAAACTTGATATTCCCACAATGCCCCCCCTAAGTTCACCTGATTATATCTATTTGGCCGGAAAATTGACGGGGGGTGATGGTAGCCAAACTTATGTAAGTTTGGGGTGTAAGGTAGCGAAAAAAAAGTTTGTGGTGCAGAGTGCTACAAAGTGATAACTTGAGAGTGCCTAGTGTAATTAACCCTTTTTTTTTGTTTTGCTTTTATCGATTATATTTATGTCAAAAATTTTTATGGGTGACACAATCTTAATTCTTATCCGTAAAACCCGCCGTACACATAAACAATTTATTGGTGTTCGCGTGGAATTTCAATCACATTGCAATGCAGACCTTTCTGACACGCACTCCTGCACGCATAGCCTGACCTCTATATTTCGTGTCCTTTGTTTCATGCAGTAGCACACCTTTTTGTCATTTGGTTCATGTGGCAAGCCATGAAACATGCATGGTATACCATCCCATACATGACATTGCAATAGTGTTTTCAATTCTTTTCAGATTCAGCGTGTAACTCATATGTTAGTACACTGCCACGTGTCCAATTTTAAATGGTGTACACATTTTGTTAACCTTTGTGCCCATATGTCATTATTTGAAATTTCTGGAACCGTACGGACTCGGATTCAAGGGATTCCACTTCCGTTAAACTCGTCTCTTCGTCCTCTTCGATTCTAGTCTAATATCGAGTGGTTTCCAAAATCGTTAAGTCGTCCTTATTGAAATGTAAGTTTTGATACTTTTTCGGCTAGTATATCCGTGAAATACTTTGATGTCCGTTTAACCTCTCTGAATTGAACTAATATATTTAGAATCTCCACGTGCTTAGGTTAATGTGATGCCATTACATGATATGTCAACTGTTACCGGTATGCAAACATTGAACTTAGAACCTTCGCGTACTTAGGTTAACGTGCTTTACAGTCACGTATTACGTGATTGTATCGTATTTGATTATTAGTTCAATTATTCGAATGTGTTATTTGACTTTGACTTTGATTTGATCTTTGATGGGTTGAATAGCCCGAAATGAGATTATTTGTCGTGCCAAGATTATATATCGTCTTTGCACTTTCGTTTCTATATGTTTCGTTTAGACTTAGCTACATGTTATTAAATACCCGCGTTATACTCTGTGGGGGTGTGTGTGTGTGATCTTTGCTGGGCTTTGTGCTCATCTCCCCCCCCCCCCTTCTCCTCCCATTTCAGGTAATTGAGTTAAGACAGCGGTAGAGGAGGTAGCTTTATGCATGAGCTTGGATTTGTTCTTAAATTTTAGACTCTCTTTAGTCACTTGAGAATAAGGATTTTGTAATAGTTTGATTTAGTAACTTTTCGAAATCACAGTTCCTGGGAAGTAATTATTGTTATGAGGATTTTCGCTGCATTTATTAGACATTGATGGTTAATACAAATGTTATTGATTTGGGATATGTTTAGAGCTCTGATTACTTTTTGAGGTTATATTTTTGTGAAATATGTGGGGTATTAAATTTCTGATAAGCCGAAAATTTAAAAATAGCATCTGAAGGTCCGCCGCCGGGTCGGGGGCGTGACATGTTCTATAAATTTTCATGAAAATATTTGGATTTGCCCGTGAAACCCTAACTTGAACCTTTAAGCAATTGTTTGAATTTCATTATGAATCCTCATATGTTTTATCGATTCGATAATCATAAAACGTTTTGAATTTTGTTTATTTCTTCTCAATATTGACATGAGTTAGTAAATATGGGGAGTTATAAGGATGGTGTGTATTGTTGGCGTTACACGGATGGTCTGTTGGTTGGGTTAAACTATTACCTAAATAGACTAGTTAGTTTACATATGCATACGTAAAGTGTATCGAGCACTGCTGGGGTAGTTTTGCTGTAAGTGTACTGCTCATGTTCAATGTTACCTATTTCTGTTTTATTGTACCTGAAATGCTCTGAAATGTCTATTGATTGAGGGATTGAGTTGATATTTGTCCATATGTTTATATCGAAATGCTATGGTTTTTATTTGAAAATCCTTTTAAAAAAAATTATCATTTGAGTCTACATGAAAAATCGTCTGAATCGTTTTGTTATTTTTAATCCTTGATCGACCTTACCGGGCTCTCAAAAACTCACTCTCGTTTGACTTCTTTTCGGCAGGTGATAACCAGCATTAAGTTCCTTAAGTATGGACAAGAACCGAGCGAAGGAAATTGATATAAGTTTGTATTGCTTATTAGAACCCCTGCGTGGGTGAATGTCAGTATTTAAAATCTTTCAGACTTATATGATGTTTCATCTATGGCAGTTTACTAAGAGTATGATTAATTGTTTAGTAGCTCTGGTAATAGTTGTTTATTGGGTTCTGAGGATATTATTGTCTTAGAGTGAGTGATTGAGTGAGTGTCTAACGTTCCAGATTTCTGGGATGTTACAGTTGGTATCAGAGCATATGTATATGATTCTGTAGCCTTTAGAAGCAAGTGAGAGAAAGCCTGGGTTTCGACTAGAGGGTTAGGGAAAACTCTAATACCTTAGTTGAACCGTAGTAGTGGCTAAATATGAGAGTACGCAATGAAAGCATAGTGGCTAAATATGAGAGTACGCAATGAATGCTTATAGGAATTGGCTAAATATTTCGAGGACAACAATATCGGGTACGTTAAATTTCGAGAACTAAATTTTTATAAGTGGGGGAGAAAATGTAACACTTCGAACCTTGATATTGCCTAGCTGATTAGTTTATTATTGAGCGACGACTTTGATTCGCAAGATTTAGCTTCGATTTGCAAGAGTGAAATTTTATCGGCAACCTTTAGCGACAATTTTTTTTTAGTTAGCATCGATGCAGTTATTAGCAACTTTAGCAAAGATTAGTGAATGGGGTTTACGTAACAGCATGTTAAATTTTAACAATGCATTATTTTATCAAAAATAGTTATTGTGGGCCTTTTCGTAATAAAAGAAAGTTTTGGGTGAATATTGAAAAAACTATCGAAACTTTAGGGGTTTTTTGGTCATTTTCCAACTTAGAGTTTTTATATATATACAAGTAATAGAGAGCATCCGTCTTTATATCCAACTCCTTTTTTTGAAGCTCGGTTGAGAGAGAGAAAGAAAAAAGGAAGCACTTTTGCCGGCGATCGGATTATATTTTCCAGTAAGATTCGTTTTAATATATGAGTTTATAGTTTAGGGTGTTAGGTAAGGGGGTGATCGTGGGGGTGTGCCTGTTGTGCAAAAGTTTGGGTTTTTGTGTCATACCGTGACGTTTTCATGTGGGTATGCAGTATTGCTTGAGTGACCGTGAGATGGAGTTGTCACCAAAGAAGATGGCTGCCGTGAGTGAGATAAGGGGGATCAAGCAAGTCACAGCCATGGTGGTTGTGACTGTGCACCTGTGTATGTGCGTTTGAGGGACAAGAAAGGAAAAATAGTAAGGCAGTATGTGGATTTAGAAAGAGGAATAATGTGAGGGGCAGTGGGGAATGAGTGTATGTTTGTGTTTGTGGGTATGTACTGAGGGATGAAGAAAGGCTCCAAAGCAGCCGTGTCGTGTGTGTTTTGTGTAGCGTGTGTGGGTAAGGGACAAGGAAGGAGAAATAAAGAACACTGCTGAGTGTATTGTGCCCATTTGTGTGTGGATACATAGTGATTTTGTAGGTGTATGAAGGAGCAAAATGAAGCTTGTCGAGTGTGTGTAAGTGATGTGTGCATGTGGATGTATATGGGTGTATACAATGGTGTTTGTGTGCGGTGTACATGTGTGTGTATAATATATATGTATGTATGGGTGAACTGAAGTGGTGTGCATGTGAGTGTGTGGAACAAAAACAACAAGAAGGGAATACCCACTGCCGTGAGGCAGTGGGTGTGGCCCCGGCTAGAGATGTCAATGGGCCGGCCCAGCCCAAGCCCAACGGGCCTCCAAAGAAAACGGGCCGGGGCCGGGCCTGATGACTGGAAAACGGGCCGGGCCGGGCCCGGGCCCAATTTTTTTTTTTTTGTGGTTCCCAACTTCTTGTTATTTATTTGCGTCGATGGCCAACAATAATACATCAAATTAATTGGTTGACATTGATACATGTTAATTTTGTGTAATATTGACAACCTTTTTTGGCCTACTAACATTATAATTTATAAGTAGTATTTTTCGGAAGTTGGGTAAATAAAAAATGAAAATTACATCTATCAAATTACTTAATACAGTAACTCTTTAAATTTTCGCAAATGTTTGCACGGTATTTGGCTTTTCTTTCTTTTTTTAATATAGTAGCATCTTCTTCTTCTTTTTTTTTCTTTCCAATAAACATCTGTTGAAGTCATATGCACAAATTTTTTACCTTATCCAAGCAAGTAGTAGCAACGCTAAATTGCCCTAGAGACTATTTCTACTATTTGAAAGAGACTATTTCTATTATTTAATATTTTACTTCTTCTTTCGTTGCTGAAAGAATAACAATTATTTTTTAAAGTGATTGAAAACTCATAAAAAGGTGAAAATAATATTATTATTTTACTATCTATTTTGTTATTATTATTTAATAATATAAACACTAGCTTTTTATATGTATTTTAACAGTTATTTTTTTACTCACGGTGCCAATACTAATTTATATGTAAGAGGGTGGAATTAGTCGGTTTGGTATTTATTAACAAATAAGTTCAGCCCAACCAAGACCGCCAAGGCCTCTTCAAGGAGGCTCATGATTTTTTCACAGTTCGATTGTAATCTAATTCTTGTTTTACGTCAAACAAACAAATCTTTGATTATTGCACCAAGGAAGAACGATCATCATAATTCATGTTCAGTTTCATTGCTCATTCGATCATTGTTGGACACGCACACTTATACATAATAATGTGTGTATACAATAATATTTGGCCAAAAGAGGGCCTGTGTGTAGGGCCAAAAAAGGGCCAGAAATCGGGCCAAAAGGGGGCCAGTTTTGGGCCAAAAGAGGGCCGGGCCAAAAACGGGCCATTTTAGGGCCGGGCCGGTTTCTCAAATAATTCGGCCTGGCCCTGGCCCAAGTCCTAAGGGTTAGGGCCAGGCCCGGGCCAAAAACGGGTCGGGCCGGGCCAGCCTGCGGGCCGCCCGGCCCTTTTGACATCTCTAGGTGTGGGTAGATATGAATGCATGATTTTGTTGTGTGAATAAGTGTGTTGTGTGAATAAGTGTGTTGTGTGGGTGTGTGTGTGTAACAGTGTGCGTACGTGTGTTTATATGAGTGTGGGTGTGTTAGTGTAATATGTGTGTGTGTGTTTGTTGGGGGGGTTGTGTGTGTGTTAATAAATGTGTGTAATGTATGCTTGGGTGTGTGTTTATTTGTCAGCAATGTGTGTGTGTGTAGTTGGGTCGTGAGTCTATGAGTGCATTGGGTAAGATAGTGCAGACGGGAAGAAGAAGGGAAATACAGATAGGGTATTGGGATCGTGTTGAGTTCAGCGCATGCATTTGGATCGCACACGGTTACAGTTAGTAAGGAAAATTTTACAGTAGGATACTTTAGGCTAAGTTAGGATTTCTGCAAATTTTTTCAATTGTCTAAAATCGTATGTAAATTTAATATATTTGTAAAATTTGTAGGAGTCCTTAAAACTCATGAAAAAGTTCTGGAAAAATTAGAGTAATGTTTTAATAGTATAAATAAGTCTCAATTTAAGTTTGATGTTTTTTAGAGTTTATTTGTATCGTTACAATATCGCATTGAATTTAGCAAAATGAATAGTTTAAAATAGTTTTAATGCCTTTTAAATTCTAATTTCAATTTCTATATATATATATATATATATATATATATATATATATATATATATATATCAAAGTTATTACAAAAATTATGGGACTTTATTTCAGCTAGAAACAATTATGGCTATTTATGGATTTTTATTGTATTTAAAGAAATTATTTTTAATTAAAAAATGGTCGAAAATTTATATTTTTATTTCATATGTTATTTTAAACTATAAAAATATTTATGAGAATTAATATCAATTTTGGGTTATTGTTGAACATCGAGGAATGTGTCGGGTTTCTGGTTAAGTTGGCCGTATGTGGGACCCGCTTTGAGTTGAGGAGTGAGCACGTTCTGGGCAGTTGATATGAGGTCTATAGTATGAGAATGTAAATTATGTTCTAACAAATAAATTGCCGATCTAGGTTGATTCAGAGGAATTGATCGAGGTCGTTTAGCGTCGCTTAGCTTGGATCGAGCTAAGGAATTCCGTCTAAACCCTACTTCATCGTTCTGATTTCAAATGTTTTATTATAATAACTTTACGAATTCCATTGAACTCTGACTTTATAAGTGTCACTAAAGTATAAGGATTTTCTCTCCGAACCCTACTCATCATTATGAGTTCATATGTTTTAATTTAACTGTTTTACGAATTCCGTTGAACTATGGTTTTATAAATTTTCATGAAGATATTTAGATTTGCCCTTGAAACCCTAACTTGAAAAGCCATCGTTTGAAATTCATTATGAATCCTCATTTGTTTTATTGATTCGATCATCATAAAATGTTCTGAATTCTGTTTATTTGTTCTAAATATTGACATGAGTTAGTAAATCTGGGGAGTTATAAAGATGATGCATATTGTTGGTGTTACATGGATGGTCTGTTGGTTGGGTTAAACTAGTACCTAAATGGACTAGTTAGTGTACATACATACATACATATATATATATATATATATATATATATATATATATATACATAGATATATATATATATACATATATATATATATATATATACATATATATATAGATACATATATATATATATATATATATATGTGTGTGTGTGTGTGTGTGTGTGTGTGTGAAGTGTATCGAGCACTGCCGGGGTGACTTTGCTATATGTGTACTACTCATGTTCAATGTTACTTGTTTCCATTTTATTGTACCTGAAATATTTTGAAATGACCATTGATTGAGGGATTGAGTTGATACTCGTCCCTATGTATATATCGAAATGCTATGGTTTTATGTGAAAATCCTTTTCAAAAAAATTATCATTTGACTATATATGACAAATTGTCTGAATCATTTTGTTGATTTTAATCCTTATCGACCTTACTGGGCTCTCAAAAGCTCACTCTCGTTTGACTTCCTTTCCGCATGTGATAACCAGCATTAGGTTGCTTGTGCATGGACTAGAACCGAGCGAGGGAAATTGATTTAAGTTAGTATTGCTCATTAGAACCCCTGCATCGGTGAATGTTAGTATTAAAAATCTTTTAGACTTGTATGATGTTTCATCTATGACAGTTTACTAAGAGTATGATTAATGTTTTAGTTGCTCTGATAATAGCTGTTTATTGGGTTATAAGGATATTATTGTCTTAGAGTGAGTGATCGAGCGAGTGTCGTATGTTCCAGATTTCTGGGATGTTATATTGTGCTTAGAAGGGAGGATGATAATCCAAAAGAACATACTATAAGAAAGAAGATAAGAGTGGAAAAGAAGGTAAAGCCTATGGTGTGTATGTGTGATGTGAGATGCGAGCTCTCCAAGAAGCTAGATTATGCAGTGTAAACAGTGCCTTACTGGGTAAAGCTGTAGATGAGGCAGCTGGTGATCGGAAGTGCACGTATAAAAGGAATGTGATTTCTTGACATGAGTGGCGTGACATGTAATTTTGCTGGAAATTGTGGCAATCTGCTAAAATTGATGTGTATGAACTAAGCCCCTTTCGTATATTCTTGTTCATGATGATGAGATGAGATGATGATGTCGATCAACTAAGCCCCTTTTATATGTGTATAGAAATACCCATTCTTGTATAGGAAAAAGTTATATATGTTAGGTCTCTATGATTAGAGAACCTAAGCTTACATCTTTTTCTTTTTTACTTTTTATTGATAACAACACGTTGATTATGATTTTATGTGTACTTTAAGTAGATACTTAGTAGGTATATGCATACACATTCATGAAGATAAACTTGAGAAATAAAAAATATAGAATGGAATCAAAGGAGGTTAAAGCTACAGTGAAGATAGTAAGAAAGGTTCATCAAGTCCAATGTTAAACATAAATAGAGAATGCACAAGCTAAGTTACTTGAAATTGTTGTTCCCAACCTACTTTGGTCGCACCCAAAGGCCCACCAGGGGTTCCGTTTTGCGCGACACGTCACATATTCAACGGTCAATTTTTTTAACGCTTTCGTCCGGTCAAAATGCGCACGCTCAAGTCACGTCCATTTTTCATTGACTTTTCTTGGCAATTCATGACTAAATTTATTTTTGTCGCCAACATAGCGACTTTGGCGCCACCAAGACTTAGAAAAAATGTGCAAAAGTAGACTTGGTACAACTCCCACCTCCCTTAAAGACGGGGGGGGGGGGGGGGGGGGGGTTCGGCCACCCCTATTATGGGGACTCGCGACCACTTTTTCCTTCTCATTCGAGACACTGTCCGCGATGCTCACCCATCACCTGCGATCGTACGACGCCCGTCATCGCCCGTGCACCATCGCCGTGATACCCGTCGTTGCCCACGCGCTGACTTTATGACCCCCGTCACCGGCACCTGCGCGCCATCCACGGGACACTCTGTCACGCCCATGCGCCGCGCCGCTGATACAGCCGTGCCCCTAGGCTCTCTGTCACAATATTGTGCCCTCGGCACCATACACACTTCACCGCGCCCTATGCGCCACTTCCATGACATGTGCCCCCGGCACCAGGTATTGTCTCGTGACGGTCGTCGCTGCGCCCATGCGCCACTTAAATGACATGTGCCCCCGGCACCATGCGCCCATGCGCCACAATCATGTCTCGTGCCGTTGGCACCGCGCCCATGTGCCAAAATCATGTCTCGTGTCGTTGGCATCGAGTTCGTGCGCCACAATCATGTTACATGCCCCCGGGCATCACACTCATTCACCACACCATGTGCCCCTGCCACAGACGTGGAACATGCTTAGATCCATTCTCTAGAGTGTGCATCATTCCGAGGGATTCCGCTCCTAGTGCTCCGACACGAGGGCCCTTCGTAGTGGGATTGGCTTGCTACCACAGAAGCTATCGCCGTCTTCATTCCAGGTGGCTCCGTTCGCGGTGCTTAGGCACGAGGACCTTTCGCAGCGGGATGGGCTCGCTACCACAAAAGCTATCATCGCCTTCATTCCGGGGGGCTCTGTCCGTAGTGCTCTGGCACGAAGACCCTTCGCAGTGGGATAGGCTCGCAACCACAGAAGCTATCGCTACCTTCATTCTGGGGGCTCTGTTCGTACTACTCCGGCACGAGTACCCTTCACAACGGGATAGGCTCTCCACCACAGAAGCTATCACCTTCTTGGGTGACTTGCATGACACTAGGCACGTCTGAGTTGTGACCACGTCCACTCACGTTACCAGACGATGACTCATGGGTCACTCTGATATGGGAGCAAGTATTTTGAGGGCATCGTGCCAAGTCCACCTGGCAGTTGGTCACAGGGACCTTCCCTTACCGCTGTCAGGTTCTCTACGCATCTCTTGACGCACCCTTGTGGGATTCAATAAGGGCTTGGACGGGTGGCTATGGCAACATGCTTACTCTGATCATGCCGACATTGTGTGGTCAATCTTTCAGACAAGTAGAGCCCTGTGTGGGGCAGGCAGTGTGAATTTGGGAACCAGCAGTCCAACGGAGAACCGGTATTTTTGGACCCCTGGTGACGTGTCACTCCCAGGGACGACACGTGTCAGCTTATGACACATGCACACTTTTTTCCTATAAAAAGTGGATTTTGTATTTCATTTCAGCATAACTTTATCTTTTGACAATTTCACTTTCTCACTCTAGAATCCAAATCCGTTGGAATTCTAGAGAGAGAAACATAGTTGGACCCTGACATTGGACCTTGGCGCTAGACCCTAGCTTGGATTGTCGACTGCCGGTCCTGTCCGTCTCTGCCTTGTCTCCATAGCACTGTCAGCTCTCATCGCCTGTCTGGGGAGCCTTACTCTCTGCCCCTTACTCCACCTTCATTGTCTCTCACTTTGTACAGTTGGCAGCTGACTCGGACTGCATCCTTTGTGACATATCCACGTAGGTACAAACCCACTTTCTTTGGCATCAATTGTTAGCCTTGGTTTGATGCTTGGATTTATGAATATGGTATAGAATGACTTTAGACACCTTGAGCATTGCACGTGAATTCATAATTTTCTAAAAATGTGCATTCACCATTGACGACCTGCTCGACTTCCCCAAGGAGGACGAGGTGATGGCTGGCGCCTTCTTCGACAATCTCGATGTGGATTCCAGTGAGACCTTGGAGGTCACTGCCGTCGACAGCTGTAATTCCTTCGTCTCCGGCAGCGAGCACCAGTTTTTTTTTTATAAAACCAACTTCCTACAAACTTGTTCCTTTATGATCTTCCCTTCACATTCCCTTGCATTTGTTCAGAATCTTTCATGGTGATTACGGTGACGTGAACAAAATGGATAGAAAATGAAGTATGTGGTGGGGGGAAGAGAGGGGTCTGACAATTTGCAAATGTGGGAAGAAAAAATGTGGTGAATAGTGACAGGAGAAATGATTTTCTCTGATAGAGGGTTGAAACTTGTTGAGAAAAGTGGAAAGCATATCCAAGGTGTTTTTTTTATTTTTGACACTATTTGAGTAATTGTATTCAAAATAAAAACAAAAAATAGTAAAAGTACACATAAAAAAGTATCTTTCTCGTCGTCATTGTGGAAAATAGATAACGAAAATGGTAAACATACAGCCCCCTAGATTTCCTCAAAAATATTTTTGGAGCTAATATTTTCATATTCTAATTGGATTTACTTTCCAACAAAAAAATAGTGCCTTAATCCCATTATTCTTGAGAAAGTTATGCCCAACAAGAGGAGAATATATTCAGTGGTTGTCTAATGTCATCTCACCCGCATAGGTGGTGTTAGACGACTACCATTAGCATCTTGCCAACTTAATAAAGTGATTACGCGGGGACAACAATAGGACATCTCAATTTTAGGTAACAATGGTTAGTGAAATATGGGTATTCAAATTTTCACAAAAAATTTGAAAATTCCTCTCACCGATTTTCTGCCATCTATATATTTCTATTTCTCATTCTCTTTCTCCACCTTCATCTTCTTTCTCTTTTCTCTTTCATTTTTACCATTTTAGAAAATAACACCGAAAATATGAAAGCCACGTCTATAACCTAAAGCATCATATATTCTTCCTGACATCAACACATGCTGACGTAGTATCCACCATCGGAGCACGGGAAAAACTGTAAAGCCTGGCCTCTAGCCGATTGTTTCAGCCAACAGAGCATCAACTGAAAAGCGACATCAACATGATTGTAATTATAGTGAGCTGGCTTTGTTTGTGAAATTAAGGGATTTTAAAGTAAGCAAAGACGTGTGTAATGAATTGTGTTCTAAATGTCGCTTGAAAATACCATTTTTAAAATGTAACTGCTCAAAGTACATAGAAGGTGCAAGAAAAAATTGAATCATTAAAGTTTACAAATCAACGGCAACACAATTCCTTAAAACAAAATTCATTCAATATTTTGAATGTATCTTAATCAAACAAATCTAAGAATCTAAAAACCGTGACAAATCCATCACTAGAGGAACTTTTTGAATCGGGTGGACATATCACATCTTCGCCGCCATTGTGTGCTTGAAAGACGATGCAAGACAATAGATCTAAGCCATGGAAATTATGTCTTGAATAACTATCGATTGATATAATAGGCAATGACCACTTAGATATGCAGCGGTCTCTTCGTCGTCCCTTTCAACGGCTGCCTTGCCATTTGCTGTTGCCGCTTCGTTGCAAAACACATGCAATATGATATGTGTATGGTGCAGCGAGTCCAATTTGTGTTGTCTTTTGCTTTGGAATAAAACAAGAGGTTATTGAGAAGGGGAAGTAAGGGAAAAAATGATGAGGACCAAGTTTCTAGGTGGACAAGAGAACAAAGGCGTGGCCCAGGACTTAGGAGCCCACCCCCTGGACCTACACCACCAGTCGCAGCTTGCACCTGAAATGTGCAGCTTGCACCTTTACATCCTGTAGCAACAACAACACCTTTACAATGTCTTGGACCTACACCACGGGTTGTTGTCTCGCTGATAATGTCTTGCTTGCGCAAGAACTTACTGACTGTGTGCGCAAGCGCACAAAAGGGGGAGTCATCCTAGTTGCTCTGAAATTGGACTTGAGTAAAGCTTTTGATCGGGTTCGTTGGGACTTTGTCCATGGGATTTTCTCGGTACTGGGCTTTCCCGCGAACTGGGTCCAGCTAGTTCAGCAATGTTTATCCTCGGTCTCTTACTTTCTCCTGGTGAATGGGGCCCCCACTCCGTTTTTCACTCCCTCCCAAGGTATTCGCCAAGGTGATCCCTTATTTCCTTATCTTTTCCTGCTTTGTGCGGATATGCTCTCGGCCAGCCTCCTCCAGGGGGAGCAGCGTGGGCTCTTTCAGGGCATTAAGGCAGGGAAATACTCACCATCGATTTCACATCTTCTATACGCCGACAATATTTTCCTCTTTCTTCGTCTTTCCAAGGATGCTCTGAAAGACATTGAGGTAGTTAAAAAAATCTTGCATGATTACTGCTGCTTTTCTGGACAGTGTATCAATTGGGCGAAATCCTCCCTGGTCATTAGCCCTAATGCTAGTTCTGAAAAGCGCCTGCTAATTGAGAGGGGGTTTGAGTTTTCTGGGTCTTCGAATTTTGGAAATTACTTAGGCATCCAACTGGACATAGCTGTGAATAAGAAGGAAATTTTCCGATCGCTAGTCCAGAGAGTTCAAGACCGTTGTGCGCATTGGTTAGGTCTGTTGTTGAATAAGGCTGGGCGTGCAACGCTTATTACTTCGGTCCTCTCTTCCTTACTCGTTAACTATATGTCTGTCTTTAAATTCCCTGTGGCTGTTTGTAAACAATTGGATCAAATCTTGGCTCATTTTTGGTGGTCTGGTGAGGCCTCGCGTCGTTCTATCCACTGGATACCGTGGCCTTCACTGTGCCTCCCAAAAAACCGCGGCGGGTTAGGGTTCCGTGATTTTCGGGTTTTCAATCAATCTTTACTTACCAAGCAGGCCTGGAAAATTTGGGCCAATCCTCAGAGTCTGGTTGCGCGGGTACTTAAAGGGCGGTACTTTGCGCGTCGACACTTTCTTCAACTGTCTCAACCTCGTTCTTGTTCCTGGATTTGGAGGAGTGTCCTCACTGGGCAACGCATTCTTAAATAGGGCGTGCAATGGCAAGTTGGTGATGGACGATCGATCTCAGTATGGATGGATTGGTGGCTGCCTTGTGCACCCCCGCACATCTTGCAACCATACCGTTCTACCGTCAATGCGGATTGGACGCTCTCCCACCTGTTTATTGCCAATACCTTTACCTGGGATCTGAATCTACTCCTTCCCACCTTTCCTGAGGCCATTATAAGTCAAATCCTACAACTTCGCTTATTACCGTTCGGGTCATCGGATCACTCGTTCAGTGTCTTTTGTCGGGGTGACAGTTTTTCTGTTGCCTCCGCTTATCGCTTACTAGTCCGGACAAGGGCCAACGCGCCCCCCTCACGCTATCCCCTAACTCGCACCTTTTGGTCTCGGCTTTGGAAACTCCCAATCCCAGAGAAACTTAAATTCTTCCTATGGCAATTTAGTCATCAACGTTTGCCACTCTTGCCAGAGTTACTAAAACGACACTGCCCTGTCAGTATTTCCTGCCCATTATGCTTATCAAGCCTGGAAACCCAAAAACATCTTTTTTTCAACTGCGTTCATGTTCGATCAATTTGGGAATCTTATTGGGGAAGCCAAACACTCTCCTTGGCCCCGGTTCATTCCGTTTCAAGCTGGCTCTCTCATTGGTTGCTACAATCGGCTTCTCCTCGCACCTCTGCAGTCAGTGCCCTCCTTCGGGTTGTGTATATAGCAGTTATCCTCTTGTCTATCTGGTTAGGGCGCAATACCTTGCTATTTCAGGGGGAAAAAATTCCGTGTTGGCTCGATTATTGCTCAAAGTCGGGGTTTTTTGTATAGTATCATCCACACCTCAGCTTTTTAGATTTCTTGTCGCAAAGCTGACTGCACCTCTTAGGCATACCCTGATGTTATTGTGGACTGCTTTGAACACTTTTACCCCCCGCTACATTCCATTTATTTTTCAGATAATTGCGATTGCCCGCTACCACCTTCACCAGTCTTTTGCTCCATTTCGGTTGTTGGGTCCCCCGTTGATCAAAAGTTTGGGGTTGGTTTGGTACTGTTCAACAAGATGTGGTCGCCAATTGGTGCAACTGTAGACATCCTTACGGCCAGGGATGAATTTGATGCTTTTCAGTTAGCCTTGCAGCTTGGTCTCAACTGGGTTGTCAGACTTCAGTATTGTCATCTTATCTTTCTATTTCCTGATTGTTCTTTTCTGGGGCAGTTGACGGCGAGCCATAGGGATTGTTTGACTGCACCCAACATTTTGTGTACAGTTCAGCCTAACTGCATAGGTTTGCACTCAGTACTGGCCACCCAAGGGAAATCAGGTCCTTTACGACTTTCATCAGCTTTAGCGGCTTTTGTGACCCGATATGCTGCTGATGTTCGACAGGAATGGATCGTTGATGTACAACCTGTCTAATACAGAACATGCCGCGTTGCTCTACCCTTGTGATGTTTTTTCTATTGTATCTTCTAACCTTTGGATGGGGTTGTCATCCTCTTTGTTGGGTGCCTTTCATTTTTCTTTATTCGACTGTTTATATCTGGTATATATTTCTTACTCTTCTACCAAAAAAAAAAAGAAAACCGCGGAGATGAAAGAGAATAAAGAGAAAGAAAGAAATGGATTCAAATGAAATGGTTTCAAAATTTAACCTCAGATAAATGAAAATGGTTGGTGTGCAATTCAAAATATTCTGAAATTTTTGAGTTTCAAACTTTTATAACCACGGTTAAGTGTTAATACCCAGCTGGATGTTGGCCCACAAGCTGCCAACCTTACTTGGTTGGCATAATTTTAATGGTAATCTAACATCACGTAAGCAAATGACGTGGTGTTAGATAATCACCAAATATTTTCTCCAACAAGAGAGGTAATTTTCTTGAGAAGACCATCATAGTCAACTGCATTGAGACAGTTCTCCCAAAAATTTGAACGTAGTCGACCTTAAGCTCTAGGATTTGAAAATAATGGCTACTTTTACTAAAATTTAATGTTAAAATCTCTCAATAGCAACTACATATAACATACAACCTATAGATGTGATCTGAGACTTCATCATACATTATAGAAACAACATTGCATAAACGGGAAATATCTCATAACTGATTGGCGTGAGCTTTCCTCTCCGAAGAACTCTCTGTATCAACTCTGCCAAATAATTATCCGTGACTTGTCACAAATTTGAAGAGGTATTTTTTATTGATGAAGGTTCGAGGAAATGTATACGCCGAATAAACCAACGATTACATTCTCCTATATTATTTTTAGACAAGGTAAATGCAAAAAAGTTATGGATGCTCCATATTAAAGGCTTCAATTCTGGGGACATGGTGGGAGGATGAAACCTTGTTGAAGGCTGGCCTGCCAAACTTTGTCAATGTCAAACATCATGTTCCCGCACTCATGCACGTTCCATCCTTCCAAAGCATGCAATATACCAGCTATGCGCCATGCACTCATCACCCTTCTTGGCAACCAATTCTGTTTAAAACACTCATAACAAATGTTAGCAACGATGGTAGCAATATCTCTCTGCAATGCGTCTTCCTTCGGCAAAACAGAAAGCTCAGATTACGCGTCTTTCCATGGAAATATGACATGTTGAGTTGTGGACACTCAAAATCTATTCTGAAACGTGTGCTTCAGCCATTCTTTTAGCCATGAACGTATTCCATAGCAAACTGGAAGGATATCATAAAATTTTTTGTCCATTTCCAGCATTTGATCCCTTATGTTTGTCAAAAAAACACAACCAAAGTAGAAGCATAGTTGAATAAGAAGTTCTAACCTCACACGAGTCTACATTCTCTAGATACTTGGGAGTCAACATTGCTGGTGTGTTGTAGTAAAAGCAATCTTTTCGCACTTTCTTCGGAGGAAATTGTGAGAACGGAACGAAAATCGTTCCTTTTGATGCCTTCAGTTGCTCATCTTCACTTAATCCATCTCCCACCAACCATATCTGCAACAATGGTAATCTTGAAAGAGCGCTCGTAAACATTTGACGAATGATAAGGAAAACTTTTCAAATATTTGATAATTAAGTTTTCCTAGATAAAAGATCACCATGATAAGGTATACAGTAGAGTGACAAGAATTTACCTGCTGAGCAAAACTCCTTGTAAGAACCAAACTGTCTTGCGCCTTGGTTTCAAGCGTTTCTTTAATCCTAGTAAAGTTATCCTTGTGTGATGTGGCTACCTGTATATCCGAGTTTTCAATCATGTGTTAGGGAATTAAGGGATGTAAACCCCCAGTATGGGTATGAATTTACATAATGATAAGTTTTATGCTTCTCGTCTGTCTGAAACTGCAGTATTCCAGTTTCCAAACATGATACACCAAATTTGCCCGCTCGTATAGAAGTTTGAACATGCTAGAATCATTCGATTATACTCTCTACTGTATGTGTTTCCATGAAATATTTGAACTTCTAGAAGAGAGGATCTAATTATGAAGGGGGAGTACCAACCTAGTAAGATTAGTCTAAAGTAAAATTCTCCATCTAATGCCTTGGAGCAAGATTATACATTTTGCTTTCATTCCCATTCAAACTAGGAGAATTTTGCTTTTATTCTCGTTTCAGAGGATATTTTTGCAACTGTAGCCATAGTTTGGGGATAACTTTGGTATCTAAACCAAAGTTACCAATGCAATTTTGCATCTCACGACTTTTTAGGGAGAATTATACTGCTAATTTAGCTTGAGGGAGTTTTGCAGCCATGTCATGGTTTAAGCGTAAGTATTTAGTTACGTATATTGGTAAAACTCAAAAAAAAAAATATATTAATTAACATTTGAACCTCATCAACATCCTAAAGAGGCTAGCACCTGCACATGTCTCTAGCAGTATTTGTAAATTCATGCATAACTAATGGTTTAAGGTGAGGTGGTTTAGTGGTATGAATAGTGGGGCATAATATTGTTCTTCAGTTTACATACCTGGATGCCCCTACGGCATAATATGAAGGCAATGGAATAAGCAACCTTAGATAAATTGCCTCTAAGGGCCACTTGGGTCGTTTCTTTTGGAATGCTGTTTAGTACAACAGCAACTGCTAAGCTACTTCCATCTACCAACTTGACTTTGAGCTCTGGGTGCCTTCTTATATAAAGCTCACCATTTCCATTAAGCTCCTCTCCCTGCCAATTATATGCATAAATGATTTTATATATCAATTAGACACTACAACTAACAATTGATATGTAGAAAAGGAGCACCAAGTTTTACTTCTCTTTTTTTGTACAATAAGGATGAGCATAGAATTTAACGTGGTTCAGGCATACGACCACTCCATAGGAGTGAAAATTCTTTCACTATGTTCTAACCAAAATTTCCTAAACCATATAAATAGCAAAGGGCTGAGCTAAATCCACGGCATTCTTCAACTAAAGTTACGCATTTATTTGGGATGGTTAGGTTACATTTCCTCCCTTTAGTGACAATAAGAGCGTGAATTTAGTTGAAAGAAGGAAACATGGGCATTGGGTTTCCTACACTGATGATGACTTATACAGTATAAACAACTTACTAATCATAACCTACAAACATAGAAGGCAGCTAATTCGGGTTCGCTTTCCATCTTTTCATTAATGGCATACCGGTAACAAAATTTTACCTTTAGCGGCAAAAAGGGTGTCAAGTTCAATAAAAGAATCTTATCTAAAGATTTTATAGAGCTTTGTAAATTGGGTAAGGTTGAGTAACAGCAAGGTAAACAAGACTTCCATAATTGTTGGTAAAAAGTGACGTCATGGAGAGGTGAAACATCAAGAAGTGAGTTTAACATTTGGCTCAAGAGGTATTGAAACGGTCTTGTATCTATTAAACCAGCACAAGTTAAGAGATCTGAAGCATACTTGGCCTACGAGAGATTATATCCATCAAACGAAGAAGAGATCTCGAGACCAAAAAGTAACTAAGGACACCTAAATCTTTCATCTAAACGGTTGAGGAAATGTTTAAGATTAGAGATGCCGTCACATCGTCCCCATGGATGATCATATCATCAACGTTAAGTAGCAAAAGAATGGTCCCATGTTCTGATTTTGAATGAAGAGCGTAGAATCATGAGGGCTTTAGGTAAATCAAAACTAGCAAACTGTGGTGTTGAACTTAGCAAACCAACAAACCAGGCTCATGGGCTTGTTTGAGACCATTCAATGCTCGTCGAAATCCACAATCTTTACGCTAATGAATGGGGGCTGCGTGTAAACTTCCTCTGTTAAGTCGCCATCACGAAATGTATTCTTAACGTCCATTTATGAGCAGCAGTGACCACAATCAAGCTCCAAATAGATGTAAGGTGAGCAACATAAGTAAATGTTTCTTTATAATCGATGCCATATTCTTTAGAGTAACCTTTTATGCAACAAGACGAGCTTTATAATGATCCACATATCCATCTAAATGAGTTTTGATTTTAAAAACCCATTTTCACCCTATAACTAATTTCCTAGGAGGCAAATCAATCCCTTGTATGAGTTTTGTTTAATAATTGTTGCTCTTCAGCCATTGGTTGCTGCCAAACAGGATTAGAACTCGCCTCATGACAGGACCATGGATCGTTTAAGGACATAATGGTAGAGAAAGAATGATTATCTTAAAAACAAGTAGGCAACTTTCTTACTGTTCTTTTTAGTGAAAGAGAAAATCAGGAGTCAAAGGGAAATGTGGGTGGTTCAGAAGGTTCGAGAGAAGAAGTCTCTGAAATAGCGACAGGTGAATTAGAACTATCAGGGTCCTTGGGAGTTAAATAGCTGTACTAGGATCATCAGGTAGATTGGGTGCCTTAAGCGGAGAGATCGGTTGACTGTCGGGCTCTTCAAGAGTTGAATGGTCCGCAGATGAAAAATGAGTCTTCCAGATTGGTCGTGGGCAGAGCCGTTGTGTTAAGATCATAAACAGAGCCTGTATTAACATCATCAGGGAGTACCTCAACAACATGGGTTAGTAAAAAAATGAATTTGTAGCTGATGATATTTGAAGTTTGGACATGGACGAAAACATCTTATTTTTCTTTTAAAAAATGACATTATGGGTGAATTGAAGATAAATTGATAAGGGATCCCAACATTTGTACCCCTTATGTTCAATGCCATGTCAAAGCTATAAAAAAGGGAAGTCGAGGTTCTAGTTTTGTTCACGCATAAGGCCGAAGGAGAACAAAAGAAGCTATTAAGGCAACTCCCCCCCCCCCCCCGGGGGCCCAGCACCCCCCCCCCGGCCCTTCCCCCAGAATCGCTCAGGACAAGAAGCAGAAATAAGCAAGGCCTAGATAGTTCAAATAATGTGCCTATGCTTGTGTTCTGACCATCCAGTTACGATATAAAGGGAAATGATCAATGAAAATATAAGCCACTTTGCTAAAGAAAATTCAAGAGTTCTTCTTTCTTGCACTTCATGGGATTACCAGTGCAAAATGTTTGTTTTGCAAATTAATTTAGTTCAAGAGTTCTTCTTTCTTGTACCTTATGGGATTAAGTTTGTATCACGGTGGTAAGAGTTTGATAGACTTTAGGTAACTTAAATCGATTTTGCGTAAGGTAAAGTCATGTGAAGCAAGAATAATCATCATTGAACATAATCTGATTTTGATCTCCTAGGTAAGATTGGGAGAGGGTCCCATATATCAGAATCAATTAAATCAAAAGGAGCAAATGTGAGAGATGCACTTTTACTGAAAGGTAAAGCCTTTTGCTTGGTAATTGGTAGGGTAAATAATTAACCTACACATTTCTTACAATGCCTAACTGACCGCTAGACGTAAAGAGCACAAAAGAGTTAAGATGACCTAAAAGATAAGGGCAGAGTCCCACATGAGAGTTGGATTATAAAGACGAGGTAACAAAGTTGTACTTAGAATAAAAGCTAGACGGAATGCGAAGTTTATTAAGCTTATACAACTGTCTGACTTTATAAACAATCCAAGAGTCTATCTTGTTCTTAAATCCTGTTACAAAACAACCAGAGTTCTCAAAATGCAAGTCAAGACCAAGTTGACCAATATGAATCAGACTGAGAGTAAGTTTGGAATAAAATAAGGGTAAGGCAGAGTCAGGGGTTACCAGTATGACTAGCATTCATACAAGAGCCATTAGCTGCGTGTATAGTTATATACGATTTCAAGGAAATGACAGTAGGATGTGATGTGATTTGATTGCAACATTCATAGTCGAAGAACCATGAAGAATTTCCTGAAGTGGCAGATAAGGCAGTGGAAGAAAGAGTAAGAGGTTTAGAAGAGAACTTGTTTGAGGATATTAGTGATGTCGACTACAAGGATTCAAGAACTAACAATTACGTTTACGTTGGGAGAATTTACGGTAATTACAGCATAATTGAACCATATTTGGAAGCGAGTTGAACGCCTTGAGGTCGATGATTGGAGGATTGGTTAGTAAGATTTTTGGGACAATCTTTTGAATAATAACCGAGCCCTTTTTTGTACGGCAATTCTTGCAAATTTTGCATAGGATATCTAGAATAATATTTGCACCTCTTTTGGTTCGAGAAGTTACCTTTAAAGGGTAAGGAGGAGGAGAAAAAGAAGCTAGAACTGCATCAATACAATGTGATTTAAGTGTACTAAGCTTGGTTTCATCATAAAGAATTCTAGAAATAATAGATTTAAGGGTTGGAAAGGGACTTCGGTGGAGAAGAGAAACATGAAGACGCTCAAAGTCATTGGTAAGAGCCGTAAGAAACTGAACCAGACGCTGACGATTGTGGTAAGTATCAAATGTTTGATTGTCAACATTATAATCCCACTTAGGTTCATAAAGTGCCAACTGATTCCAAATCGAGTGCATCTGAGATAAAAAGGTGTTGATGGACTCTACAGGTTTCTATCTCATGTTATAGAATGTCCCTAGATACTAGTATTGGCGAACGAGGTCGGAGGTGGTATATAGATGAGATAGCAAATCCTAAAATTTTTTGGCAGTGTTAAAGCAGTCGAATTATAGATCAATGGATATAATAGATATACTAAACTAGTGATAATAAAGTAAAAATAACAAAACTGCAAGAAATTAAAACGCCTCGGGATCCCTGCTTGGCCAGGATTGGTCCATACATAAGTTGTTGGAACAATATTCCAAAACATTAATCCGGAAAACAGAATACACACACACACTACTTATTAAGCCAAAACTTGCTTTCGTGTAACCATTTTTTTGTGTTACATAACTACCAACCTAGAATTATAACAAGTGGCATTCCAAGACTTTTTTTTTAAAAGTGACCATTATAAAAACTTTAATTGGTAAATAACTACCTATAAAAATATGTTTAGTTTTCACAAATTAAAACTCATCAAAAAATATAGTTAAAATAAAATTTAAAGGACAAAATTGATATGATAATAATATTTTGCTAACTTATTTCTGGATAATATGGCTAATTTGTTTTGTTTGTAATTTAATATTCATCTTACTAAATTTATACTATTAATTTCATTTTTGCACACACATCGTGTGTCACTGTGGCTCATATATAACTAACAATTGTTGGTAATTCGACTTGGATTAGAGCCAATTGGCCCAAGCTGCAAACTGGAGATGCTGCGAGAAGCAGTGGACGAACCTAGGTTGTGGCCAGAGAGGAAAAAATAGTGTGGCAGGGTCGGTGATTTGGTGCCACCAATTTGGTGGTGGTATGCACGGGTAATGGCGGAATTTGGTTGCAGTGGCGTTGAGTCGTGATATAATTAATGTGGTGGTGGTGCTCCCGCACTAATTATGATTGCGGTTGGGGTGGTTTTAGTTGTTATAGCGGTGATGGGTCAGAGATTTGTGCAGAAGTGGGTATGGCGATTTGCGGAGGAGAGGATTGAGTGGTGAGTTGCGGAGAGAGGCGACGTTACTTGGTTAGGGTGGTGGAGAGCTGTGATATGGAGGTGGTGGTGGTGGGGAATTTTAGTTCAGATAGTAATTAGCTGGTGGTTGATGATTTTGCAGAGGCGGTGAGCCCGCGGCGATGCGTGGCAGAGGAGATCTTTTGTGATGATCTAATCTTGAGTAATACAGGTGATCTAATCAGTGAGTGGTGGATTCGAGAGACCACTCACAAGTGGCTCTTGATACCATGTTGATGTCAAGGAAAATGGGTTTACAGTCGACATGGAGGTGCCACAAGGAATGCAGTCCGAGTCAGATGCCAAATGTACTAATGTGGGACACAGCAAGGGTGGAACAAGGGCATAGACCAAGGGCTTCCCAGACAGAGCCTGAGGGTGGCAGTGCTGCGTGGGCAATATCGTAGGATGAATACACGACGACAGTCACAGTCTGATGCTTAGGTCCAGAGTCAGGGTCCTGTATGTTTCTCTCTATAGAATTCTAGAGTAAGAAAATGAAATATGTTCTGAAAATGTCCAAGCGTCCTTCAAATGAATTCTCAAGACCCCTATTTATAGAGGTTGATATGATGATGTCATCAAGCGACACGTGGCACTCCCTAGGAGTGACACGTCACTGAAGGGGTCCACAAGTGTCGTGCTCCACGGACTGTCGGATCGCATATTCACCTGCCCTGCCCCGCACATCGTCGTTCTGTCTGTCTGGAAAGACTGGCTCCTACATCATCAGTATGGCTAGAGAACCCTTTTGATCTAGCCACCAATCCATGCCCTTGCAGAGTCCTACATGCCTGGCAGTGGTGGGGAAGACCCGATGCCTAACTGCCAGACGGACTAGGCACAATGCCCTCTAGAGACCTGTTCTTGTCTCGGAGTGACCCAGAGGTCATAGTCCCTAGGGGTGCCGACGCAAGCCCCCAGTGCCGGAGCATGTAGGCCAGTCACGCAGACACCCTGGCGGAGATAGTGTCCCGGAAGAGGCGAGCTATTCCGCGGGCCAAGGTAACATCCCGAAAGAGTCATCTACCTGGCGGGCCGAGGTAACATCCCAAAAGAGCCGTCTACCTGGCAGAAGGGGAGTCTTTGTGCTGGAGCACTTGGAGCTCCCTGGCAGAGATAATGTCTTAGAGAGCGAGCCTATTCCCGCGGGTGAGTCCTTGTGCCGGAGAACTCGGAGCGCGTCAAGGTAGCATCTCGGAGGAGCCTTTTACCCGACGAGCCAAAGTAGCATCCCGGAAGATCTGTCTACCTGGCGGAAGGGGAGTTGAAAAGCTCCCTGGTAGAGATAGTGTCCTGGAGGAGTCGCCTATCCCCGCGGGTGATTCCTTGTACCGGAGTACTCAGAGCGCGTCAAGGTAGCATCCCGGAGGAGCCGTCTTCTCGACGGGCTGAGGTAGCATCCCGAATGAGCAATCTACCTGGCGGAAGGGGAGTTGAAAAGCTTCCTGGCGGAGATAGTGTCCCGGAGGAGTCACCTATCCCCACGAGATACTGCGCACTCCGGAGAGTGGGTCGAAGCATGTTTCACGACCAAGGCGATGTGCGTATGGTGTGGTGAATGAGTGTGGTTCCCGGGGGGGCATGTAACATGATTGTGGCGCATGGGCGCGATGCAGTGTGTATGGTGCGATGCGCGGCGCCGGCGATGGGGGTCGCGAAGACAGCGCGTTGGCGTTGGCAACGGGAGTCACGGAGCTTTCGCGTGGACGGGGGCGACGAAGGTCACGGAGACGGCGCATGGGCGAGGGTTATGACAATCGCGGAGTTTGCGCGTGGGCACGGGCGACAGGTGTTACGGAGAAGGTGCGCGGGCGCAAGTGACGAGGGTCGCGAACTTGGCGCCCGGGTGCAAGCGACAGGAGTCGCGGAGTTTTTACGCGGACGCAGGTGACGAAGGTCGCGGAGTTGTCGCGTAGACAGAGGCGAGGGGGTCGCGGAGATGGCGCGCAGGCGCGGGCTACGAAAGTCGCGGAGTTGATGTTCGGGTGACGGGCGACGGGGGTCACATAGATGATGTTCGGACGACGGGCGATGGGGGTAGCAGACGATGCATGGTCCCTTGAAGAGTAGTGAAGGTGCTAAGGATGGAGGCCAAAGGCCAAAGGCCAACCTTTGGGGGAAGGCCAAAGGCCAACCTTTGGGGGAAGGCCAAAGGCCAACCTTTGGGGGAAGGCCAAAGGCCAACCTTTGGGGGAAGGCCAAGGCCAACCTCAAGGGGAGGCTGAGGCTGACCCCAAGGGGAAGGCCAAGGCCGAGGCCGACCCCAAAGGGAAGGCCAAGGCCGAGGTCGACCCTAAGGGGGAGGCCAAGGCCAACCTCCTTGGGCAAAAGCCAAGGTGCACCGACGGACGACGTTCGATGTGCGACGGTTGAAGCGTCATGAGGCGTCGCGTGAAGATTAGTTTCTTAGTGATGAAGTCATGCAACGAAAGTGGGGAGTGCATGTGACTTGCTTGTGCACGCTTTGACCGGTTGTAAGCGTTGAATATCGACTGTTGCATGTGCCGACGTGTCATGCAAATGGGACCCCAGTGGGACTTTGGGTGCGACCAGAATATGTTGGGGACACATGTTAATGGAAGTGATGAAAGCAAAAAGTGGAGAATTCATGTGTATATTCAAGTGTCCAAATGGTGGACAGGACGGTGCTTCACACGAATAATCCACAAATATTTTGTTTTGGGGAGGAAAAGGTTCTAGCTTTGTGTAAGGAGCAAGGATGCCTAGTGCGTTCGAGATGATACAAGTATGTGTGATGGAGAAGTTGTACGTAATTTAAATTTACATGTACTATTGGCACATAAGGTGATTCACAACCATTCAAAAAGTTCATAGAGTATTGAGAATCTATAATTTCAAGCCTAATTTAGCATAGTACACAGGATGGAGAGGGTTACGAGGAAACAGAAGACAATTTTTTTTTACCTGATTTAGTAGGCCTAGACTTAACACCTTAGTTCCTCTTTCCTCAGCTTCGAGCACAGCTTGTTCGATCAATTTATTGATAGACTCTCTTTGCCACTGCATGAAGTACTGCGAATAGCATACAATAAAATCTATGAATATGATAGTTAGAAACCTAGAACACAAAATGCTAAGTGCACCAAATTAATACATCGGATTCATGAACGGGATGCTTTAGACAGCGACATGACATGCAAGAAGTGATTATACTGCACATTCACCTTCGGTGCAGAAATCTGATAAATATAGCTTTTCTTACTTGAGTCTTATACTTTGGAATGGCCCAGGTTTGTAATTTGAGATTCTTGAACATATTTCTCTCCACGACAAAAGTTTTGCCATAGATCCAAGTAACCAAAATGGACCAAAATGTCACGGGCCACAACAAACAGAAGTACCACTTGGAAGTGTAAGGTCTTGATGCCAAGGAGGCAAATCCGAGCCGCGTATGATAGATGGACTCTGGTGTGGTTAGATGCGTTAAATGCACCACATTCGGTGGTTCCTCCTGTCTAAGCAATGAAGTTATATGTAACTTGTCCGTAGCTTTGTCCGTGGTACCATAGATGTAGTCATAGAATGGCATGAAAAGTGAGTAATTTGTTCGAAATTGGGTGTGATGAAGAGAGTGGAACCTGTGGAAGGAAGAAATTGAACAAATGGTTACTGCACAGGTGGATAGGAAACATGAAAACATATAGATATTGGGAGGACAATATACTTCTGCTGTCTCATCATGTTAATTTTGCTTTTCCCTGTGAGCTAATGCAGTCCACTCTAGCCCATGCATGTTATAACGATGTAACAACGACAAGGAAATGACAGCAGGCTACTAGCTTATGTGTGCAACAGGAGCCTACTTTGTATATCTCCTGCACCAACCGAAGCTGGTGCTACCCTTGTATTACCTATTCGTGATTAACGATTCCAAGTCATAGTTTCCTATTCATGGTCATTCTCCCTCCCTACTATGCTCCAACCTAAGGTCCAAAACATTTTCTTCAGGAGCTTCACATACATGATCACACTGAACTCGGCATGAATTAGATAGCGATTGATTTCGAGAAAAGAGTTAACTAGTTAGTTGATCACTGTACTTTAGGTAAATTCAACTTTATTCAATGAATACCTATTTGTGTCGAAGTGACCACTAAATTCTTAAATTCTGTTTAATCAGATCACTCCGACAGATTGTCCATGCCGCCGCCCCGTTAAATGCCTTTAGTGAGGGGTAATGTTGCCTTTTCATCCTTTGATTCCCTCCCGTCTTCCCGCCATTCTTCTTTCCCTCTCTCCCTCCCTCTTTCCAGCCCAGCCTCCCTCTCCTCTTCTTTCCCTCTTCAATATTCTTCCTTCCCACAACTACCTAAAAACACACCCACCTTCACATACAAAGCACCCACAAAGATGCACACATTGTCACACACATACACAGACGCACACACTGTCAGGCACACACACGCACACACATAAAACACACACTGCCACACATACACAAACACCCACCCACCCACCCCCATAGACACAACACCCATTGTCGCATACACACATACACACTATGTCTCAACACCCCCTCCCGCGATGCTCACACAACACTCACACAAAACACATTATCCATGTCATGGCTTTAGTTCTTCATTTCCTCAATTAAATGAGTGCTGGGGGTGACAAGTAGGCCCTCTAAAACATTCTTATGGAACCAAATTAGGTGACGATCAAGTAGGGAAATTCTTATGGCTTTAGTTCTTCATTTGGAAAAGGAAGATGACGATCAAGTAGGGAAATTCTTCATGTGGGGTTGCATATTTTTGTGCTCATGTTTGTTAGGCCAAATTGGACATCTATATGCTAAAATTTGTCAACCATAACCTAAAGGGGAGGGGCATATTCGGGGGTGGGTGGGTGTGTGTTTGTGTGTGTGTGTGTGTGTCATAGCCTTTAGAAAATTTGTGCTTGTGTGTACGCGAGCGTATGTGACAATATGTGTTGCTGGGGGAGAGGGGGAGCGGGCGTTACAATGGGTGTTGTGTGTGTGCACGAGCGTGTGTAACAGTGTGTTATGTGTTGGGGGGGGGAAGGTGTGACAATGGGTGTCCTGGCTTTAGTTCTTCACTTTCTCAGACAAATGGGTGCTGGGGGGTGACAAGTAGGCCCTCTAAAACTTTCATATGGTACCAAATGGTTATACTTAATTCTAGAAAAGGAAGATAACGATCATGTTGGGAAATTCTTCAAGTGGGATTGCCTATTTCCCTGCTTATGTTTACACGGCCAAATTGGACATCTATATGCTAAAAGTTGTCTACCACAAATTGGGGGGGGGGAGGAAGGGAGGTATGTGTGTCTCATAGCCTTTACAAAATGTGTGTGCTTGTATGTGCATGAGTGTATGTGACAATGTGTGTTGCGGGGGGGGGGGAGGAAAGTGTGACAATAGGTGTTGTGTGTGCGTGCACGCGCGTGTTTGTAACAATGTGTGTTACGTGTTGGGGGGAAGGGGGAGGGGGAGAGGGTGTGGCCATGGTTGTTGTGTGTGTGCGCACGCGTGCGCGCACTTTTTGGGTTGGTCATGGAGCCGTTGTGTGGTGGCATCATGGTGGTGGTGGTGGTGTTGGACTTTGGAGAAGAAAAAAGAAGAAGGAGAATCTGGGGAGAAGAAAGAAAGAAGAACGAAAAATAGGGAATAGATCTACCCCTAGATTAACAGACTTGTATTGACAGAAGCTAATGGAGTGACCCGATTGAAATGGATTTAAGAATTTAATGGTCATTTTGAGCCAAATACATGTCCAGTGTCCAAAGTTGAATTTGCCTAATACTACAATGGTCAACTAATTAGTTAACTCTCGAGAAAATAAAAAAAGCTCGTTTAGGGGTTCATGGCGGTAGTTTGGAAGGCAAAACACTTTTCTCCATTTGCATACTCCAATTTGGTGGAATTTGATCCTTAATTACATAGGATAGAGAACCCCGAGGGTGCATAAAGTGTTAGAGTCCCTTGAGGATCTACCCTTTCAGAAATAACTTCGAAGTCCCGAGTTTGAATCATCATCCGACGGGCAATATAAATTGTAATTCTGATTATGTCAGAAAAAATACATAAGAATTTAAGATATAATTGGTTTGTACTTTAATTTTTTTTCTTTCTATTTTTCCTCTCTTCTCGTTTCTATTTTTGCTGTCTAATCTTTTATTTCATTTTTCAATACTTGAGAGCTTCTTCTAAGTTCTTATGTTCGACAACCAGAAACGCCCTCACCACGACCAACACATCTCTTATGCCATTGTCCAACTATTGCTATGGTAGTAACACATTACCTTGCAAATTAGGGCTTCATTGGTTTGATTGGGTGAATGGTTTGATTAGTTTGAAATTTACCTAAGCAAATCGGAGATAGTAGGACTAATCGATGAATAAAATCTTTTGGTGGTGTTTGTTGTAGGGACAATGGTGGTCGGTATGATGGTGATTTGGATATAGATGAGTGGTCGTGCCGTGGTGGTGATCGAAATTAGGGGTTTGGTGTTCGGCAGTATTGGCCTTATCAGTGGCTATGATGGTTGGCAGTGTTCATGGGTGTTGGTCACTGGTGGTGGCAGCAACGGTCAATGGCTATTGTGGTCGGCAGTGTTGGCAAGTTTGGTGTTCGGGTGCGTTGATCAGTGGTGGTGATAGATTAGCGGTCAATGGTTGTGGTGTTGGGCAGTGTTTGTAGTTTGGTATTCGGGTGCGTTGATCAGTGGTGGTGATAGATCAGCGGTCAATGGTTGTGGTGGTGGCAGTGTTTGTAGTTTGGTGTTCGGGGGTATTGGTCATTGGTGGTGGAGGTGGCAGTCAATGAGTATGGTGGTTGACAATGTTGATAGTTTGGTATTCTTGTTGGATGATAGGTATTGGTGATAAAAATTGAAGGAAGAAGAGGCATTAAATGTTTCCAAGAAAAGTTGAAGGTAGATCTTAAAAAAAAATGGAGTTTTAAAAAACAACTCCATTTTTGAAAATTTTATAAAACTGAAGAGAAAAAGAAAAGAAACTAAAATTGTCTGTCAAACGACAATATTTTTTTTTTCAGTTTCCAAAACAGAACAATGAACTAAAAATAACAATTGTTTCACTACTTTAATGATTCTGGGGGTAATTTGTTTTGGATTATAAGTTTATGTAACTTTTTGGAAATTAACGACAAATTATTAATTATAAGAAAATTTCAGGCTGCAACTTCTTATAAAGCAACAACTAATTGTCACTAACTATTGTTATTAATGATATTTAACTAGTGATGCTAAGGATGTGTTACTAGAACTGATGATATTTTTGCAAAATGTCACCAATCATATATAGCAACTATTGTGTGTCGCTATATCTAGGTTGTAGCAGATTGTTTAACATCGGAAGCGTGGTACCAATTTGACGGTCCTCCAACGGTTCTTGTATAGATATTGAACAATACCTACAAAGAAGAAATAAATAGTACCGCACTTTGAACGTACAGTGAAACTTGAGAGTACTGGTCCTTAAACACTACAAGTGTTCCAACAAGTCCCCATAAAAATTTAAAGGCAATTTTTCGTCAGTCACAACCTAGGAGGGTCAGAGGAAACTTGCTTGTTCAAAATGAAAAGTTCCGACAAGAGCAGGAGCAGTGTGTTAAGAAACTTACGAGGGCGTATACATGAGGTACTTGAGAGGGGGGAAAATGGAGAAGATCCTCTCGGGTACGAGTTCAAAGTTACAATGACCCATGTTGTTCATGAAGTCAATGTAAGAAATATAACCAGCGAATGAAACCACTGAGGCAGTTCCCGTATGCACAGCTGTCAGCAATGGTATTGCGAAGAGAGTAAAATAGGCTATGTGCTCGGCAAATGGATGAATCACAGCTGCATGAATCACGCTTTGTCAATTCAGTGTGATATATATATGACATCATTCGTAGAAAAACAAATTCTGGGTAGAATGACAGGGTAGTAAGTAAAAAACGAGCTTTCATTATGCTACATATGTTAATAGAATTATTACATCAGACACCCTAAAGTTTATCCGCCACAGCGAATGCCACCATAAATTTATTTGAAGTAATGCGCATCGCTAAGTTTCATAAGTTTGGCGCCTAACACTCCCAATCATATTTTGGCCAAACACATCACATGAGTGGTGAAGTGGCAGAATTGTTAGAAGTATTTTTGGTAGATCAAAGGCAAACAAACAGGATTGTGCATGTTTTTATTTCCGAATTCTCATCATTTTTTGATTTCGGTTTTGAAACTTATTTTTCTTTGACTTGAATTTGGATACTTGTGTTTTGCGTGATTCCAATTGATTCTCCAAGAGCAGTGAGATGTACATGGTGGCTTAGTGTGTCAAAGGAGGATGGCGGTGGGATTGGGTTAGCTCATATTCGATTATGTCGGTTAGATGGGTTGGAGAGCCGTTGGAGGGAAGGTAATGTGATGGAGGCAGTAGCAGTGTGGTTTTTGGGGTCTCTTATGGTGATTCAGGAGGGAGGTAGTGTTGAAGGAGGCAGAAGAAAGGGTGAGGTAACGAAAACTTCGATCTAACCTAATATACCAAAAATACTTCTTAAAAAGGTGTCATGTCACCACTCTGACAATGATTTTGCTAGAATATGGTCCGGAGTGTTGGGTCAATCTTACGAAAATTAATGGTGGTCATTAGTAAAATAAACTTTATGGTGACACTCGCTAGTTTTCATGGATAAAAGTGAGAGCGCCTGTTGTGATTAACTCTATGTAATACTTGAAATGTCAAATTGGTTCAAATTGAAAATTCACGTTCACTGCCAAACAGCAATTCGAACGGGGCGGTACTTTTGGAGTCGGGCAACATTTAAAGAGAATGATAAGAGAGATTAGATCATGAATCATAAATGCCAGAGTTTAGTTCCTCTTCATTCATCTCTGTTGTTAGCACAGGCATAGTGAAAGTACAGAAGATAACACTGTGATTACCATAAAACAAGGCAACAGCTTTTGCCTTGCAGCAGCCCTATCTATAGTGACAAAAAGCAATTTTCAGTTGCACTAATCGCTTCTAGTAAATCATTTTAAGACACTTGGTAAATTGTCACCAAAATTTCACTATGCAAAGTACCACTAAAAATACTAGCGGATGTTGACACTGAAAGTTGGAGCTCTAAAAGTAAATGAGGGCAAAATACAAGTAAATGCTAGACAGTTCGCGCGCGTGTGGGAGAAAAATACAAGTAAATGTTAGACCGTACGTGCGTGCGTGCGGGAGGGAGGGAGAGAGGGAGACACACACATAGAGAGAGAGAGAGAGAGAGAGAGAGAAGCGTTAGCTTACATGTAATGGGCTCAGTGACAATGGAGGAATGGTGGTGAGAATGGTAGCGAGAGTAGAGAAAATGGTGGTGCAAGGCTCTATGGAGCCAGTAGTAGAGAAACTCCACCGCGCCGGTATGAAGCAAGATTGTAATGATTACACCATCCGTCCTCCAAAACGGCAAGTGTGACCCTCCATTCAGTGTCAGGTTACCCAGGTAGAACAGTGTCCCATTAAACAGTATTTGATCATCCCTGCCAATTACAACGCATACCATAAGAATAAAGTTTTCTATCAACTAGAAAGTAACAAGTGGTCGCTAACATTTTTAGTGACACCTGTAAAGCGATTGTCCAAGTCCAATCGACATTTTGTTGAAGTGCCGCCAAAAAAATTTAGCGTGAGTTTTTAACAAGAAACTTTATCACTAACCAATCTCTTTCTCTGTCGATCTGTTCGAATTCAATACTCTTGTCAACGATTCGGTGCTTGCCTTTGGCAGTGACATAGCGAGAAAGCGAAATCCAAATCTGGTTATGAAGCATTCTAGTCAAGAGAAAGGGGAAGATGAGGAAGTTGGAAAGATCCCTCTCACGTTCATCCTTGGTTATGTAGGAATACATGCTATGCACCACCCAAGGGGCCAAGACCACATACTTCAACCACAAGAAAAGCCGGGCAAAAATATAAAAGTTAGTAAAAACTAGTATATGGAGCAGTAAACAATTTGGATATTTTTTTCCATTTCTTTTAATTTTCTTTAATATTAACATGTTGTGAAAGCATCTAACTCAAAAATATTTTGTGATTAATAAAGAGGTCACAATGCTTATACATATTAGATAGGTTACTATTTATTTCTTGGTGGGATTACATAAGGCTGCAACTTGGGTTGAGATTTTATGGGGGTAACCAAAGCAATACCAAAAAACATGAGCTTTTACTTAACCCAACCTACTTAGTTACAAAGTGGGATAGGATGATGGGTTGAGCCAATATTATATTGCGTTGGAAATAATCAGAGAGAAATTAGTATTACTACCAATTTCGTGATCTTAAGTTGGTCTTTTAAAACTCATTTATGCAAGAACTCATATTTTTTTGATAACTTCCAGAAGAAAAAGAGAGAGAGTGAGAGATAGAGAGCCCCCAACACCTGCTGTCAGACCGCTATCCGCCGCCACCTATCACTGCCAGGGACTACCATTGGCCGCTACTTCGCTTGTCGTGGGCGTTGCATGTCGCCGCCCCCACTGGTTGTCAGACTCTGCCTCCATTGTCAACCGCCGGCCGCCACCACTTCCAGCCACAGTCAGCCAACGCCACCCTATTTTTTGTTAAATAGGTAAATTCTTACTTTGTTTTAAGTACCAATATTCAAACCCAACCCAAACTAATAATTAATTTAATTTTTTCGGGTTAAAGCTCGTTCATGGATTTTCTTGGATTAGGTAGAAACTCAATCTAACCAACTCAAGTTGCACCCTTGCTCACATGTAGCTAGAGTTCTTCTGAGCGGACATAATACATATGGACGAATCAAAGCGGGCGACGATGAATATTTATTCAAGTTGTCTGTTAGACCCTGCATCATCTCGCTTTGATGCCATGTGAAGCATCTAGCTGAAGAGGCTAATAGAACTTCTATGTTGAATTGTTCATATTTGTTTCTGAACGTGGGATTACGCCCTTTTTAAATCCTCACTGTGCATACTTCTTTGGTTGTTAACATGCGAAAGCAAGTTAGACACAGAAGGTACAAGTGCTAAAAAAGATGAATTGACCACATTTGATCCGCTTATTCCGGGGCCATTAGTTACCAGAAAAGATGTTTGAGTTGAAGCTGGATCAGCAAGAATTACACCTTCACAAGTATCAAATTCATCTACTTATCCAAAACGTATGTGCACAAGAGATACCGTAATACACATCCAGTTCGTAGATCCAAATGACTTAGTTCCGGTCGGGTCTTATTATGAGCGGCACAAGTGATCGAGCAAGCATGTGCCAAAAATACTTCACGGTTTCCACTCCATGAGACTCGAACGACCTCGCACCCAGAAAAGAGCAAGGCCTTGTTCGTCGTAAAGTTTCGCGACTTAGTTTTGCTAGTACAATGGTTGTACCAGAGAGGCTAAAACCTTCTTCAGTAACAAATTACCGTTCCAATTATTGTAAATGATATTTTTTTAGACTGAATTTTGTCATCAATCGTGTTTATCGACCTTTAATTGTCACAAGCATCAATTATCTCTAAATGGAGAGTTTTAGCCTCTTAACTACATACATGGTGGTAGCAAAGAAAATGGAGACTATAAACATGTTTTGACTCCAATTGTCGTGACATACTATGAGTGAGCCAAATACTTGGAAACACTCAAACGTTAAATTTTTTTTTAACATGCACAAACAGGGATTTTCGTAATATATGTACGTATCTTAAAGTCAAAACATGGATGGAAACATGGAAAGGTCGTGGCATGCAATCTAAAGAAAAGAGAATTCACAAAATGACGAGCACCCCCTCACATATACATTCTATTTGATAGGTTTCTGATTAACCGTTTGAAAAAGAAAGCATACATTAAATCCAGTAAGAATTGTGTGCGCGCATGTGTGTGAGGGGGTTTTGAGAGCTACCTTGAAGCTTCCAAGGCACTTCCAAGGCCAATCTGTAAGGATCCCGGGGGTCGAAGCCATACCTCAATTATTTTCTTTCTCGCCTATTCCTCCTTCTGGGGG